>JAIKVD010000309.1:0-22588 GCA_024679075.1 Phytophthora uliginosa | reverse complement strand
AAACCTCAGAGTAGATCACCTTCTACCCGAAAATATGAAATACACGCTGGGTACAGCCGTCTAGTTCGGCCTGCCGACGCGTAACGAAATGAAATAGCCAAATAGGCACCCCCTCACACCGAGATACACCCAAATAGTCTATATGGGGCTTGAGTTTTGTTGGAGTCTCCTCAGACACCCTTTTCCACAAGTACACACCAACGCTTGCGGCCTTCGGGGCAAATTCGATTCTGATTAATACTTTACACATGCAAACAAAGACCTATCAAGGGGGGGGCGCTCAGCGTCGTTCAGAGAGCACCCAAACAAAGGTGAAAAGATCGTCTTGCGAGCTGCCTGCAAGCCAACAGCGAGCGGCGCTTCAACATGAGTCTGGCCAATGACTGGCCGAGCTCGGATAAGTCCAGCGGCGTTAGGCGGTGACTCAACGATGCTTCAGCGATGAGTGGCGGATCCCAGGTCTCTCATTGGCTGGCCGAGGTAAGCAATCAGGGTGCATCGGATTGTGTCACGGCTGATTTATGTTTGTCATCATTTGATGACGCGACCCTCCAGCGTGTGACAACCTTTCGAGCATCCATCGGCGACTAGCCAAGACCCCCGGGATCAGACAAGATCCATACTGAGACCTTCGAAAACGGTGTCCACCAGCGTCCACTTCCGCTGAGACTCAGGAGGACTTGCTGAGCCCGTGTGTACGACACTACGACATCCGAGCTCCATGGCGTCTGATCCGGATATGCTTCGCTGAAATGACGCGACCCTCCAGCGTGTGACAACCTTTCGAGCATCCATCGGCGACTAGCCAAGACCCCCGGGATCAGACAAGATCCATACTGAGACCTTCGAAAACGGTGTCCACCAGCGTCCACTTCCGCTGAGACTCAGGAGGACTTGCTGAGCCCGTGTGTACGACACTACGACATCCGAGCTCCATGGCGTCTGATCCGGATATGCTTCGCTGAAACCCACCACCTTCAGGACCATGACTTCTTGACTTCTGAGCTCGGCGAACCACCGCTGATGTCGCTAGAGTTCAGCCATACCCGACTTGGGCACTCCGAGCTGAGCACAGATACTATCGACATCGCCACTCTTGAGCTCAGCAAATAGCCATCGAAGCAGGGCGAGCTCAGTCATTCGTCAGGACGTTTATCCCCTCGTCATCCTTAGTTAGCGATATGAAGACATATACGCAGGCGAAGCAGTTGTTGGAGTAATTCTCCGCACCTTCTGACAAGGCTCGTCACAAGCTGGCTAAGCACTTTCGCGCCCATGCACATTGTTACTGTGTGCCCAATATTTTGCTGCTTTACAGCGCAGTCGACGACGTATTGTTGTGCCGAACAATAATGAGCTGAAGACCCGCCCTTGTTGCCATCGCGCACTGCAGTTCATCGCCCAGCGTGTTAAGCTCGATAAACAGGGATGTGCAGCAGCTCGTCGTAAGGGGCCTTGAACTTTATCGTACGGGGCACGAGGCCTCCAGCTCCATGCCCTGCGCGCACAGCGCTCATCATACACGGCTTCCAGCTTTAGGTCTTGCGCATATTCGACATGAGCGCACAGCAGCACCGGCAGACCACGCCCCTGAATAGTGAACGCTACTCTATTTTTTTTTTTTTGGGGGGGGGGCACCTTTTGGGAAAGGCACGTGATGCTGTCCCCGACTGGGTGTCGCAGTAGCCTTGCTAGTGTAACAGATGCGCACTTTTTATATAGGGGTCTATACACGTCCGGATAACTGGACACCTTTAGCACACCCCTGCCTAAACCCTTAAAACTCTTGCCGGTGAGGCATGAACCCTCTCCCTTCGTGCAGCGTTTATGTCCCCCGGGTATAGGTATACAAATAGGATGCTCCAGTCGGGGACAGCAGTCACTCGTGGAGGGGCACCTTCTTATCTAAAACCCGTCAATTTTGATTGCTTCACCTAACCCGCGCGTACTAAACCCGCGGGATTTCTGCATACAAATACCAAGTAATCTATTCCCGCGACAACAGCACGTGCTCCAACGGCGCCATTCGACGCTGAAGCCAAGATGGCCAGCGCCACTAAGAAGCGCGTGTCGTACTTCTACCACCGTAGGGCAGCCCCCCTTGTCTGTCGCAGTGTTCTCCCCCCTTGTTCTAACCTTGTTCTACCCGCTCTACCCGCAGCCGAGGAGGGCCACTTCTACTATGGCCCGGGCCACCCCATGAAGCCGCACCGCATGAAGCTGGCGCACCACTTGGTGGTCAACTACGACCTGTACCGCAAGATGGACATCTTCGTACGGCATACAAAACCCCAGTCAACTAGTTTCAGAATAGTAGAACGGTAGGCTAATTCTACCTTGTTCTACCCTCTGTTCTACCTACACAGGAGCCGCACATCGCGTCGGCCGAGGAGATCAAGACCTTCCACGCGCCGGACTACATCGATTTCTTGCAGAGAATCAGCCCCAGCAACCAGAAGGACCTCGCCTCCGAGCTCCAGAAGTGTTCGTGGAAGGCAAAAAAAATTTTTTTTGACTTGTGGTGATGCTAAAAAAACATTTTTTTGCTGCTGCTGGTGCAGACAACCTGGGCGAGCTGACGGACTGCCCCGTGTTCGACGGCATCTTCGACTTCTGCCAGATTTACTCTGGTGGCACGCTGGATGCTGTAAGTCGACTGAACCACGGACAATGCGACATCGCCATCAACTGGGCGGGAGGACTGCACCACGCCAAGAAGTCGGAGGGATCGGGCTTCTGCTACGTGAACGACATCGTGCTGGGCATTCTGGAGCTGCTCAAGTACCACCCGCGCGTGCTGTACATTGACATTGACGTGCACCATGGTGACGGCGTGGAGGAGGCGTTCTACGTTACGGACAGAGTCATGACCGTGTCGTTCCACAAGTACGGAGACTTCTTCCCCGGCACAGGTGACATCAAGGTAGGGAGCGAGATGGCGGGGGTAATTTGCTGTGTGTGAGGGGTGTAAATACTCATCGGACACTGCTAAACAGGATATTGGCACCAAGAATGGCAAGTACTACGCGGTCAACTTCCCGTTGCTGAGCGGCATGAATGATGAAAGTTACGAAAGTGTGTTCAAGCCTGTGATCCAGAAGGTCATAGAGACATTTGCCCCCTCTGCTGTGGTGCTGCAGTGCGGCGCTGACTCGCTGACTGGAGATCGTCTTGGCTGCTTTAACGTCACTACACGAGGTAGGCTCAGGCAACTGCTGATGTAAGACTAGATACGGACGGATCTAAACTATCTTGTGTGCCGGTCTCTCTCAGGACACGGTGAATGCGTGAAGTTCGTGAAGAGCTTCGGCCTGCCGATGCTTGTCCTCGGCGGAGGTGGCTATACGATCCGCAACGTCTCGAGGGCATGGGCCTATGAGACGTCTATTCTGCTCGACGAGGAGGTATCCAACAATATCCCATACAACGACTACTTCGAGTTCTACGCCCCGAATTTCAAGCTGCACCTTGAGCCGGATCCAGATCTTGAGAACGCGAATTCTAGGGAATACTTGGACGAATGCAAGTACGTTAACGGCCCCGCTTCGTCGTGTCATTTTGCGCGTAGTAATTGCATCGCTAACTCACCCGGTGTTTTCTCTTTTCATTTTTATCAGGATCAAAATTTTTGAGAACCTTCGCGCGTTAACTGGAGCCCCCAGCGTTCAAATGAGCCAAGCGCCTCCTATGCATATGCTCCGTGAAGAGGATGAAGACGCAGCCGACCCCGACTCGCGGATCGACAACGATAGAAAGCGGCAGCATGAGGCCGAGTTTTATAGAGACGGCAAGGACCAGCGTGGAAATGACGACGATGACGCTGATGCCAGCGCTAGTGCAGCAAACGGTTCTGCCCAGGAAGGAGAGGACAACACGGCACCTGATGTCATCCCCATGGACGTGGATTAGACAGCTAGGCGAGAGGGGCTTGGACTGGTCTTCTTGAGTCTCGCTTCCTCGCGCTTGTGCATTTTTCCCTCTTTAAATTCAAAGATGTCAAGATGAACCACAAACTGGTGCAGCGTGAACAGTAGCAGCCGTGGATCTGCAACTCAACAATCGTCGGCATTTCTCTATTTCTGCTGCATCTGCTGGAGTTTGCGCTGCTTGTCTCGCTCCGCCTTTTCAATCTCGAAGCGCTTGAGATCCAACCGCTGCAAAAACTCCTGCTTCTCAATGTACCTATGACACACCACGTCAGCAACTACGTACCCAACACAACAGTCCCAACCCCCACAACTACCACAACGCACCCGTCCTTGGTGTACTGCGTGAGTTCCTCCTCGATGCCTTCCTTCTCCTTGAACTTATCCCAGTCCAGCGACGTCTTCTCCATGGTCGACACCTTCTTGGGCTCGTCCAGCGACTCGAGCATCTTGTCCAGCCCCTTCTTCCCCTTGGGCTTCTCCGTCGCAGCAGCAGTTGACACACTGTACTCCTTGCCCGCGAACTTGACCACGCGGTCCACCTTTTGCTCCTTGGCTGTGGCCTCCGCCATGTCCTTCCTCGACCTCTTGACGTCCACACTCAGGACCGGCATGGAGAACTCGTGGAGCTTGAGCTTCTTCTTCTTGTTCTTCTTGTTCTTGTCGTTGGACCTCGTCGTCTTCTTGGTCAGTCCTCCCAGCAGCTTGGACGTCCTGTCCGCAGCCTTCTTGGAGACGGCAGTGGACGCGTTCATGTCGTCCCACAGTTTGTCCACGTGCGAGTCGCCCGTGACGCTTCGCTGCGTGTCCGGCGCGACGTCGGCGTCTTCCAGAGCGTCGTCGTCCTCCTCCTCATCAGCTGCAGGAAGAGAATTAAAGATGGTTTTAAGGGCTAAGCAGGAGTTATGGCGGAATTGGACGCACCTTCGGGGACGTAGTCGCCATCGTCTTCGTCTGAGGAGCTCCTCATGGGTTTGTTTGTGTATTGGATGGTACGTTAACGTTAAGTGGGACGCCAACAGTTTTTATATGGGAGTTTGTATGGTCAGCGACGTTGTGGGTAGGAATTGTGTTTTGACATGGGTGCGTTTTAGTCGGCGTTTTGCTTGCTGTCGAAGCAAATGGCTACACCGACGAGGATCAGCACCATGCCCGTGTACGTGGCTGCAGTAACGAGAATTGGGTGGAATAGTGAGCTATGGGGCAGATTGAGTGGGTGAAAGGCTCAAGACCACGTACAGATCGGGCGCTGGGGCTTCTCGCCCAGCAGGCGGCTCGTGATGGCCGTGAAGACGAACGCCAGCGAGTTGCAAATGGGCACAGCGTTCGACACGTCTGAACAAATGTAGCCATGTTTGTCAGAGGGAACGAGGACTCAAGTTGAGAGAGATCCAAGACCCACCTGTGGAGCCCAGGAGAAACACGTAGGCGACTGACCCGCTCTGATTCAACGCAAACGGCAGCAGAAACTGCAGCACGAGGACAAAGGTATCAGCATTTGAATGTGGTAGTGGGTGACCAAAAGGTCGCAAGCTCGAAGCTCAAAACTGCAAGTCGTCTACCTGCCAGTTCTTCATCAGGCCCAGTAGCTGCTTGACGATCTGCCTGAGGCTGTTGTCCTTCCGAGTGTACATGACGTCGGCATTGCTGCCTGTAGATGAAACACACCAACCCGTCAGCCTCAGTGTACCCCCAGCTGCAACCCACAACATCGACCGCCACCTCGCTTGATGAGGGGGTTCGTGCACCCCCAGAGCACACCCACGAACAGGAAGGACAGCAGCGTCGACAGCGCCGAGCTCATGCTGCACGATGTGGCGCTTGGAATAATGTAGCCATGATGTCGCTGTACCATAAATAATGATAGACTCCCATAAATAAGTACCACAAATTACTGCGGACGAGAGCTGGAAATAAACGCTTGAAGCGGGGATGAAGGCGCAGGGCAAGTGGCAGGTGCAGTCGGACGACTATGGCAACCTCTACTTCTACAACACGATCACGGGCGAGTCGGTGTGGGAATTGCCGGAGGAGAAGGAAAATGAGGACGAAGAAGAAGAAGTTGAAGTTGACGTAGCCAAGAGGAAGAACCAAAACGACGATAAAGTCGTAGAGCTCAATAGACCACGAGAGCAATATAGTCCTTACGCTATCGCTGTCGGTGTCGCTGATACTATGGTGAAAATCGTGGAAATGATTGAGGACAAAGCTGAAAAACTGAAAAAGTCCAAAATCCGACGCAAATTCATGTCGTCTGCAGCAGATAAGAGGTTTCTCAAGAATGCCGCAAAAGAGGAGAAGAAGAAGAAACATCTACATGATCGCACAGTCACTGCGTATGTGAATGTATTGGTACCGACGATTGAGACTGGAGGAGATGGCGGTGAAAAGCGACGAGAGGTGGGGAGTCTTTTCACGGTGGAGGAGTCGAGGCGATGGCAGCAGGAGCGCGAACTAGAACGTGAAGCGAAGCGGCGAGCCACACGAAGAGCTAGACGACAACACCAAGCAAAAGTCGAGGCGTTGCAAAGACACCAACAAATGTTGATTTCATTTCGCTCACACCTGATGAAGTATCTGCTAGGGAAGATTCTATGCAGTACAGAGCTGCAGAGACAACGGATTCTGCTACTCACGACGCCCCAAATGCTCGCGGAGATGAAGGAGCGGAAGAGAGAGATGCAGATGAAAGTGGAGCCTGAAATTGCAGAGAAGATGGCTGAGGAGGAGGGACTTGTCAAGCAGAAGTACGAGAAGAACCTTCGAAAGGTGTTTACCACGATTGATGAGGCTGGGGCCGGTAAGCTGCACTTACTTCAAATTTTGTTTGGAGTCTTCTCGAAAGAGTAGGTACAGGCCTTTATGCGTGGTATATAGTAGTTTTTCCTCTGATCTCACGTTGATTTTGTTCTTGGCTTAGGAAACCTCAGAAGTATGCAGCCAAAGTGCGAGGACTAGCTGAGTTGCTCAGCTCTACAGAGTTGCAACGATTTCTGATTGATTTTGTGTCACAATCGATCCGAAAGGAAGTCGGAGGATCTCGATTGATCACCACAGGTGAATTTCGCGAGTTTGTCAGCATTATCGAAGAAGTGCTCGACCATTACGCAGGAGTGAAAGCTGCCGTCGAAGATGCTGAAAATGATATTGAAACGACTCTGGCCGCAGCCGCGTCCTCTTCATCTGGAGGTGTAAGTCTTGCACGTGCACGTATGGGGGTCATGTCAGCAAAGAAAATCAAGCATGAACTCGCTGTCTTGAGAGAACATGAGCAGCAGCTCCAAGCGATTCGAGGCCGGGAAATGTGGCGGGGTTACGGCCCCAAAGGCGACAGTCTCGTGGCGTCGAAAGAGGAATGGGAGAAAAACCACCACCATCGGTTCATTCGCTTGGATGAAAGTTTGCCTGTGTTTTGCTGCCTTTGTCGGCGACGGAGGTGGGAGCTGTGGAGGAGAGAGCAGGAGGAAATTGAGAGCGAATTTCGCAGTCGCTGGCCAACATTGCACGCGTTACGACTGAAAGATGAAGAGCTGCGCTTTGTTCAAAAGAGAGCCCAAAAGAACGGCCTACCTGTCGAGGAAGCAGAGGCAAAACAAGAGCTAGACGTATCGATCGACGGGGTCCAAGGACGTGCTGACGGCGTTTCCATCGCTGTTCGAGAGACTTTAGTTGCGCTCGTTATGCTCGTGGAAGCTACAGCAATGGAAGACTTCGCTGCAAGGAGTAAACCCCAACGGAGAGTTCACAAGAAACACGCACCGAGGTCACCTGGGAAACGCACTAAGAAACCACCGACTAACGAGGTGCTGGAGCGAGTAAAGGTGTTTGAAGAGCAGGAGCGGAAGTCGATGTACACGGAAGAACTTAACATGCTGATCATGCTGGAGCGCAATCGACGGAGCATTGAGCGACCGCTTTTGCGTGTTCAAGACGGTGCCCATGATGCTTTCGTCCGCCTGATCGAGCACTGCGTGAATCCTTCTGGGGTTCTCTCGCGTCTTGACTTTGAGCGGTGTTTATCTTTTCATCCGCCCCAGAAAATGGTTCTTGCAATGGCTGACAGAGCTGTGACGCCGTTTGAGGTTTCAAATCGTCTTGTTCTTCAGACTATACCATGCCGAACGGAGTCAATGGGGAACTTTATCTTCGAGCAGGTTACAACCATGCAAAAGTCATTGCAAAGTCCTTTCGTGGCGAAAGTGTTTTCAGCTCACAAGCACACGTTCCAATTGTTTTCCGAGCTGGGGCTACTGATCGAGTGCTGGCCAGTTGTGTTTGTCGTCTCCGAGTATTTCACTGAAGGCACTTGGCTACACTACTACCGCAAGTGCTTCATCGAGGTGCCGAAAGAAGCCGTAAAATACGCGGCGGTAGAGCAACATCTGAGGGGCGTATTCCGTGAGGTAGCATCCGGTCTCGCAGCCATGCACAGCCTCGGTCTACTGCATCTCAACGTCAACTTGGGCAATATCTACGTCTCAAACGACCGTGACTCAAAAGACGGCGGTGTCCACGTCAAGATCAGTGGGCCATTATCATGGAAGCACGACTTTGACGCTGACAACCTCAGAGCATCCGACATGCACGACTGCTTCAACTACAACTACGCGCCACCCGAAGTCGTCAAGCAGCTCCCAATAACCGCGAAATCGGACGCGTGGATGCTCGGTTGTGCTCTGTGCGAGGCTCTGTTCATGTGGCAACGTCAGCAGTTGATCCTCTCAACGCCGAACCACCCAGCACAACCTACGCAGCCCGTCATCTTCCACTCCAAGAGTATCGGCGAACTCGTTCAAAAACTCCCTATCACCACGAGTGCATCCATGAGGTCCATCATCCGGATGCTGCTACAACCGAATCCAACTCAACGACCCACCATGGGCCAGATCGTCGACCTGCTATGCCGGAACAATGCAAGTACTAACGTTAGTACCATGTAGACAGAAATCGCAGGCGTGCGTTGCTCTACTTTTGGTGAAAATAGTCACCGTCGGTTCCTGGCGTCGCGTCCGTTGCAACGAGTCGCGCGTGGCAGGAAGATATCGAGCGACCGAGGAGCCAGCCACACGAGCTTGTGCTTCTCGTTTCGGCCATGTCCAAGACCCCGGCGCAGATGGCCACGCTCAAGGAATTATTCCAAGCAGCTCAGCAGGACGACTTCGACGCCGTTCGAGACTATCTGCAGGTCGCTCTGCAGGACGAAGCCGAGGTCGACACCGAAAGGGACTCGCAGAAGGCGATCGAGTCGATCGTGGAAGTCAAGACCAAGAACTCGCTGCTGCACTATGCGTGCGACAATGGCAACCTGGACGCGTGCAAGTACCTGCTCATGTGTGAGGGCATGGCCACTGCATTCCTCAACGAGATCAACGCCTTCGGCCACACGCCCTTGTTCTACGCTGCCAGTAGCGGTCACCTGCCGCTGGTCAAGTGGCTCATCTCGAACGGAGCAGACATCGACACGGACTACAGTGATCGCAGTGACATTGACCCGCGTGACGGGGATCTCGGCATCTTCACGCCCTTGCAGATCGCCTGCTTCAAAGGCCACGAAGGCGTCGCCAACTTCCTCGTCGAGTGCAATGCGGAGCTCTCCGGGACGAGGAGGAACGGCAAGACGCCGTTGCATTTCGCTAGTGCTGAAAACCACCCGACCATCGTCAAACTGTTGATCGAAGCGGGCGCCGATGTTCACGCCTGTGATGGGGACGGGAAAACACCCGTGGACGTGGCGAATAGTGCGGTGCTATCGCTGCTGCTTCCGGATGAATATGGGGGACAGAATGCAGAGGAGAAGGAGTTAGAAGCCGCGTCTGGAGACAATGGAGACGATGACGACGAGTTCGACGGGGATGAAAAGACAAAACGCTGTATGGAAGGCGTCAAAGGTGCGTTTGGGGCCGACATCGCGCGGTCCTTTCGCAGCAAGACGTGGAAGACGCGGGTGATCGCGATCACGGACGCCAGTATGTGCTTTCAGAACGTTTTCAAGGGCAAGAACCTCGTCAAGTTGTTTGATGGCGCTTGCGTTATGATGGAGCTGGCACTGCAGGATGCTGTCACGCAAGTGGCGTCGAGTTGCTGCACGTCGTTGCTCAAGGTAGCGTTCAATGCGGCCATGAGCGAGAAAGACTTCCACACGAAACAATTTCACGATGAACGCCCAGTCATTGATCGAATCACGAGCGCGTTGCTACTGCGGGGTGCAGGATCGAACGAAAAAGACGCGAGCGAAGCGGTGACGTCGCTGCTTTTCTTGATCTGCAAAAGCGTTGACATCACTCGCTACCTGACGTCTCAGATCTCTCAGATGATGGTCTCGTCCTCTTCAGCGCCGCCGCTGTTGTCTCCAAAAAAGCAAAGTAGTGCTGGTCCGTCTGCTTCAAGCACGAACGTATCGTGGCGACACCAACTCGTGGCGATCAAAATTCTCAACGCGATCGCGAACCAGTACCGAATGGACGAACATGCTAGCGGGTTGAGCTTCGCCAATGCGATGAAGATTAGTATGCTGGCATTGGAGAAGTCAAGTGTCCATGTGCGAACCGCATCGATCGATTTGTTGGTACAGTGCCTCGTTATTCGGTGTGAGGAGTCCAGTACGTTTTCCCAATTTTTTGTCGTATTTTTTTGTCGTATTGTTATGTCATTATCTAACCACCTTGCATTTGTTTTGTGCTGCTGCATTTTTCTTTAGATATGAAGGGGGCGCCGGACGCGATATATGAACATACGAAGAGCTGGTGTGAGTCCCTTTTCAAGCAGCAAAAGCAGCAGTTGAAGCCATCGATTCAAGCAAAAATCAACACTGGGCTCAAAAACGCCCTTCAGAAGAGTAAGCGATTGTCCATCCGAAGTGACGAGTCTTCGGATCGAGGCGGTGGAGGTAGGAATGGCGTTGGGAACGGCAATGCCGCTGCTTTTGATGTGCCAACAGCGGCGCTTTCTCCTCGCAGTAAAGCTTCGCAACGAGAAGATGATCTCCCTTACGCACAGCCTATTCAAGGTCAAAACAAGGAGGTCTCAGTCGACATGCTCGAGTGCTTTGGCGAGAAAGCCACGAGGTGTTTGTTCTCCAACGCTTGGGCTCCCCGAGTGGAGGCGCTGAGCTACGTGCAGTACCTGGTCGAGACTCGTCAACTCTCGTTTGCAAGTCAAAGCGCCAATTCTGCTGTCTCCCAGCGCACACTGGTGAGCGCCATGCAAACAACGCTCATGCAGGCCCTTCAGGATCGCGTCAACTCGGTCTTTGAGGCGGGTGTCTCGCTGCTGATGGAAGTCAGCATCGCTTTCGACAGCGTTGTGGCCTCTCCTGCCGATGTGGCAGTGATGCACGACCTAGTTCGTCCACTTATCCCTCGGCTGCTTGTCAAGCTTGGCGACTCGAAGAACCGACTGCACGTGACCACGGAAGACGCCTTGTTGCTGCTGTCTAGACAAGCGTCGTGTATCGGGCCGGTGTTTTTACTCGAAGAAATGATCGCGTGCGATCGCAACTCGTCTCCACAGACGCTCTCGGCGACTTACTTAACCAACAAGATGGCTCTCGTGTCGAAGCTGATGCTGGAGTTTGGTATTCATGAAAGCTCTGGAGACAAGGGTTTGCTGCCTATCCGGAATGTCCTGCAGCTCGCGTTGCAGGTGTGCGAACACAAAGACCAGAACGTCCGACTCATGTCTCTACAAATTGTAGCGGACACGCTGCAGGTGGCTCGCACTGCTGCTATGCCGTTTATTGACGCCCTTGCTCGCTCTTCTCGACAGAAACTGATCTCAAAGTTGGTGGAGCGAGGCGTAATGGAGTCCGATATGCTGATGGACGAGGTTGATGACTTTGACATCCCTACAGAAACCACTCGACCAGGTACGTCCGGGGGCATTCGGCCGCCTACAGCTTCAGGATCTTCAACGAAACATCGACCAGCTCTTGCCAACCCGTCGCTTTCAGCCAATGCGCCTTCCTCTGGCAACCAATCGAGCAGTGCGTCCCAATCCCAACCTGTACAGCTTCCGTACGGAACGGCGCTTACCATCGAGCAGAAGGAGCTTTTTGCCACCATTATTCAAGGGTTTGGCGAGGAATTGGTGCGCTGTTTACTGGATAAAGCGTGGGCTCAGCGTGAAGCTGCAATTCGGGAGGTGGAACGCCAAGTCGTGTGTTGTGTCAGTGGAAGAGTTGCAGCTGACACGGCACTACCCAAAACGCTGGAAGCGCTTGGGATGCTTGCACAAGTGCTCGAAATTGGCCTTAACGACACGGTGGCGCGGGTTTTCCAGTGTGCGCTGCGTCTTTTTCAGGTTATCGCAACGGATTTCTTACCATTAGTGGCCTCAGAGCATCAGTATGTGGACGAAATCTTGGAAAACGTTGTCGGCCTCGTGCTGCAGAAATTGGGGGACACGAAGCAGCGGCTACGTCAGGATTGCTATACGTTGTTACACTCCATGGCGTCTTTGAGTCACATGGGCCACGCCCGGATGTGCAAGATGCTGGCTGAAAAGTACCAACAACTTTCATCTTCATCTAACGCAGTAGCCGCTTCTCCGCTGGTAGTTGGAGAGCTACTGCGAATATTCACGATGCTTGTCAGAGAAGCTCCGGCCGGCGAGAACCATAAACAGCCCGACCTGTCTCTCATTTTGGCCATTGTCCGCCCCGCACTGGAAAACAAACATGTTGACGTCCGTAACGCTGCGATAACGACGTACATCACGATCTACGAAGCTACAAATGGCGGGACAAACGATTCCTACGGTGCTGTGGATCTCAACAGCTTTCTAGCTGAACTGAAACCCTCGATGAGGGAGACAATTACGCGCAGCGTGGTGCAGATCACTAAGGCGCTTCCTACAAGTTCTCTGACCCGAGAAAACGATGATAGCAGTCGGCCGGAAATTGACAGCGGCCGGAAGCTGCAGCGACCTCTAGGTGTGGATGCTCATAAGCTGGGACAGATTTGCTCGGGTGAAATCACCGAACTACTCACGTCTCCATCCGGTACCGCAGCTCAACGACGTCTTGGAGTGGACAAACTTGTGGATTACCTCATTGCGTCTACCCCGGACCCGAAGTTTAAAGGAGCTTGGGAAACCTGCTGCCTATTGGTGAAGCAGCTTATGCTGGAGACAACGCCGACAGTTTGTCTGGCTGCGTTTGACCTGCTCCAGCTACTTATCGATCCGCCAGCTCCGAATTATGGCGGAAACGGACAGGACTACGCGATTCCGTGGGGTGAATGGGGTGTGCATCTCGTACTTGGGTCTACAATTCGTAGCGTGGTGCAGCTCAGTGCTAGTGAAAGTGTTCGAGTGCGCTCCAAGGTAAGCGAGATGCTTCGTTTAGTGGCGGGCAAAAGTGCTGTAGGCAAGAACGCTGTCTGCAACGCGATTCTCAGCGCACCGGAGCAAAGCGATATGAGCGGCAGTGCCGGGGAATCCGTCTCAGCGCGCAAAGTCGCCTTCACGAAGCTGCGATGGCAGCTCTCACTGCGACTGGAACTGCTCTACGAATTTCTAGTGGTGACGGACAGTAGCAACGGCGCTGCACCCTCACCACCAGCGTTAGGCAGGCGGAAATCGTCCAGTAGGACGTCGAAATCGTCTTCCTCGTCGGAGCCGCTGGGTTTGGTTAACGTCGTCCCGTTCCTCGGCTCGTGCGTGACGCACCCCAGTCCTCTTGTGCGGACTGCGTCGGCCAAGATCATCCGCTTCTTGCGGTCTACCAGCGAGGAAGAGCTCGCGACATTTTTGCAGTCAAGTTGCTCACCAGCCTTACAGCGACGACTTCAAACGCTCATGGCACAGGCAGCTCGAGACGAAGACGACGAAGGGAACAATGCCGACCATTTTGATGCCGACAGAACGACTTGTGTGCGGGGCAGTCGAGCGTCACACGTACGGCGCGTTGCTGCGCTACGACCTCCCCGGTCTGTCCCTGTTGAGGAGAAGCAGATGATGGTGGACGTGTTCCCACCGCCGAATTCTGCTCCGGGTAAGAGTCAACGAAGTGGCGGAGGCGATGCAGACGATGACGACTCGATGAACGATGGGAGTCACCTTGAGTCGCGCAACCAGAAGCAGCCCATTTGGCTCGACCAGCAGCCCGGATCAAGCAGGAAAACACCATCAGCCAGCGACATGTTTGGAGCTCTCTCATTTGACGCCAGCGAGCCTGAGGGCCCCATCATGGTTGGCGGGGGTGCAGCTGGACTCATGAAAGCTCGCCGAAAGAGCACCCATCGAGGGACCAGCAGCAACAACGACGAACTCAATGAACGGACTCGCTACGGAGTCTACTGAAGGTGATAAGGTAGCTGTCGGAGGTCGAATGTGGGTCTACTAACGCAAATGTACGGCTTTTGACAGCTCTGTTGCGAGTTTTGGGTCGTGTTGGATATTGTTTATGTAGCCCCTTTGTTGATGTAGGATGAACTTCTCCATAATCAGCGAGATGACGGTGAAGCAGTCGTCACAATCAGAAAGATTACGGCGACATTGTCCAACTTGACTAAGTTTATGCTAGTCCGTCTCATTCCAAAACTCGCTCGGCTTCAAGCACTTAGCTCTAAACTGATCTCCGAGTACTGCTTCAATGGTATCAGCGACCCCCAACGCCGCGGGCGAGCAACAAGAAATCTTGTACAACAATGGATGGCTCGTGGAGCTTCTGCTCTGCATGAACACGAGGCGTCGCGGATGCAAGCATCGCTCGGGCGAAAGCTCCCACAAGTGGAGGTCCGATTCAAGGACGTGTCCGTCTCGGCAAATATCGTCGTGAAGGACGAAACCCAGTTGGAAGCGGAGCTGCCTACGATTGCCAACGTGATCAAGCAAAGCGCACACAGCATTGGAGCTAACCGTCACGTGGTCAAGAAGAACATCCTTCGCAGTGTGAGTGGCGTGTTCAAACCGGGATCGATGACGCTGGTGCTCGGTCAGCCTGGATCCGGCAAGTCTTCGCTGATGAAGCTACTAAGCGGTAGGTTCCCTGCAGGGCGAAAAGTGGCGATTCAGGGCGAAGTGACCTTCAATGGTTTATCACGTGAGACTCTGGTGAAGCGCCTTCCTCAACTTGTGGCGTATGTGCCTCAAAACGACAAGCATCTTCCAACGTTGACGGTCAAGGAGACACTGGAATTTGCGCACGTCTGCAACGGTGGGGGGTTATCCGAGCATGACGAGCAGCATTATGTTCACGGTAGCCCCGAGGAGAACCGAGCCGCGCTAGATGCAGCTCGAGCAATGTACAAGCACCACCCTGACATCATCATCCGTCAGTTCGGCCCCGAGAACTGTCAGCACACTGTCGTTGGTGATGCGATGCTGCGTGGAGTGTCGGGTGGCGAGCGTAAGCGCGTGACCACGGGTGAGATGGCGTTCGGGAGCAAGTTTGTGCTTCTGATGGACGAGATCAGCACGGGACTCGACAGCGCCTCAACGTTCGACATCATCTCGACGCAACGAAGCCTGGCCAAAGCGTTCGGCAAGACTGTGGTGATTTCACTGCTGCAGCCGTCCCCGGAGGTGTTTGAATTATTCGACGACGTGCTTCTCTTGATCGACGGCTACGTCATGTACCATGGACCCCGCTCAGAGGCGCAGAATTATTTTGAAGACTTGGGCTTCAAGTGTCCTCCAAACCGCGACGTTGCCGACTTCTTGATGGATCTCGGCACGGACAAACAGCGACAGTATGAAGTCGGCCCGGTACCGACGAATGCGGCCCAGTTTGCCCAGGAATTCGAGAAGTCGGACATTCATAAGCGCATGGAGGAGGATCTACACTCTCCACTCATCGAAGACTGCAAGACTTACATCGAGTCTACACCAGAGTTCCGGCAGGGATTCTTGGCAGGGACCGGTACTGTTGTAGCTCGAGAGCTGAAGGTACTCGTCCAAGACTCAGCAGCAGTGAAGAGCCGAGCATTCATGGCTTTGCTCATCGGGTTGCTGTACGGGACGGCGTTCTACCAATTCGACGAGGTCAACTCGCAGCTGGTCATGGGTCTGGCTTACTCGGCCGTAGACACGCTGTCAGTGGCGAAATCGGCCACGATCCCGACCATTCTCGCAACTCGCGATGTGATCTACAAGCAGCGCGGAGCCAACTTGTACCGCACGTCTTCGTTTGTGCTCGCGAGCTCGGCGAAGCAGATCCCCGTGGTTCTGATGGAAACGCTGCTCTTTGGATCGATTGTCTACTGGATGTGCGGGTTCGTTGCCAGCGTGCAGAGCTACATTTTGTACCAGGTCGTGCTGTTCCTCGTGAACATGGCGTACGCTGCGTGGTTCTTCTTGATCGCGTCGGTGTGTCTGAACATCAACGTCGCCAACCCGATCTCGTTGCTGTCGTTGCTGTTCCTTGCGACATTCTCAGGGTTTTTGATTACCAAGGACTCGATCCCGGTGTATTTGTCGTGGATTTACTGGATCAGTCCACACGCGTGGGGAATCCACGCTCTTGCGGTGAACCAGTATCGGGACTCGCGCTTTGACACGTGCGAGTACCGTGATGTGGACTACTGCGCGGAGTACGGGATGCAGATGGGCGAATACATGCTCAGCGTCTACGGAGTACCCGGCGAGAAGTACTGGTTGTGGTACGGGCTTGTCTTCTTAGCTGCCGCCTACGTTATCTTCATGTCGCTCTCGTGCTTGGTGTTGGAATACTGGCGCTACGAGACCCCGGAAAATGTGTCTCTCGATGCGGAAAGTGACAAGGTTGGCAAGCGCACGGTGTCCGTTAGAGACAACTACGCCCTTGCAACTACGCCCAAGGCTACTCCATTGACCACCGAGCAAGATGCCATCCTCTCCGTGACGCGCTCTATCGAGAAGAACTTCGTTCCTGTGACGTTGGCCTTCAAGGACTTGTGGTACTCCATGCCAGATCCGATGAACGCCAACTCCAGCATTGATCTGCTCAAGGGTGTTAGCGGATATGCCCTACCCCATCACAGCACTGATGGGATCTTCTGGTGCTGGTAAGACGACGCTCATGGACGTCATCGCTGGACGTAAGACTGGTGGTCAGATTCGTGGCGACATCATGCTGAATGGATATCCTGCCACCGACCTCGCTATCCGTCGAGCCACGGGGTACTGTGAGCAGATGGACATCCACTCAGACGCGTCTACATTCCGCGAGGCACTGACATTTAGTGCATTTCTGCGCCAAGGTGCGGACGTGCCTGACAGCCAAAAGTACGACTCGGTGAACGAGTGCCTCGAGCTGCTGGACTTGCACTCGATCGCCAACCAGATCATCCGCGGCAGCTCCACGGAGCAGATGAAGCGCCTGACGATCGGCGTGGAGCTGGCAGCGCAGCCCAGCGTGCTGTTCCTCGACGAGCCGACGAGTGGTCTCGATGCTCGATCGGCCAAGCTCATCATGGACGGCGTTCGCAAGGTGGCGGATACGGGCCGCACCATCGTTTGTACGATCCACCAGCCGTCGGCGGTGGTGTTTGAAGTGTTCGACAGTTTGTTGCTGCTGAAGGCGAGGCGGTGAGATGGTATTCTTCGGAGATTTGGGCGACAAGGCGGTGAACCTGATCAACTACTTCGAGTCGATCGACGGGTGGCGAAACTTGAGAAAAACTATAACCCGGCGACGTGGATGTTGGAGGTGATAGGTGCAGGAGTGGGCAACGACAACGGCGACAAGGCCGATTTCGTCAAAGTGTTCCATTCAAGTGTCCAAGCTCGGCAGCTCGCAGCTAAACTGGATCGTGAAGGAGTGACTCGACCTTCGCCTACCGTTCCCGCCTTGGTATTCGGCAAGAAACGCGCGGCCGGCAACTTGACGCAGGGCAAGTTGTTGATCAAACGGTTCTTCGACTTGTACTGGAGGACTGCGTCGTACAATTTGACGCGTTTCCTCATCTCGATCATGCTGGGATTGGTGTTCGGAATTGCCTACGTCGGCGCGGAGTATTCGTCGTACCAGGGGATCAACTCGGGCTTGGGCATGGTGTTCATGACGCAGTCGTACATGACCTTCATCGTATTCAGCAGCGTGGTGCCCATTTCCATCCAAGAACGAGCCTCGTTCTATCGCGAGCGGTCTGCCCAGACGTACAATGCGTTCTGGTACTTTGTCGGGGCCACACTCGTTGAGGTCCCGTACTGCTTCGTCGAGTCCTTGCTCTTCATGGCTATCTACTATCCGATGGTCGGCTTTACGGGCGGGGCACCGTTCTTCGCGTACTGGTTGAACCTGACGGGGCTTGTGGTTCTTCAAGCGTACTTCCGCCAATTGTTGGCGTACTTGGCCCCCAACTTGGAAGTGGCGTCGGTGTTTGTCATCCTCGTCAACTACGTCTGGATCACGTTCACGGGTTTCAACCCCCCGGTTGCCTCGATCCCCCAGGGCTACCGATGGCTGTTCCACCTCACGCCACACAAGTACACTTTCGCGAGTCTGATTGCCATCGTGTTTGGGGACTGCCCGAGCGGTGGCGATCGAAGCGAGCTTGGCTGTCAGCAGATGACTGGCGCACCCCCCACACTGGGAAGCAACATCACGGTAGCCGAGTACCTCGAGGAGATTTTCTCGGCGAGACGCGATGAGATCTGGTCAAACTTCGGCATCGTCATGCTGTGGATTGTCTGCTTACGAGTCGTATCTCTTCTGGCGTTGCGATTTGTCAACCACCAGAAGAGATAGAAATGGCACTTGGCTCATAGGATCAAGATCAAGAAAAGTAGACCGGAGAAGGTGACAAATGCATTCTAACCTAGTATTAATAACATTGAGGTGTAGGAACAACCAGATCCATCCTCCCGACTGGCTATCATTTTGCCATGATTACAAAAAAGATCGAGCGTGAGAACTATTCGCGCCCTCATTGGCCGAAACCCAAACGCCGCGAGCGCAGCGATGGCGGCACCCGATTCGCTGTCTTGGACGCCGAAGGCGGCCCCCATTGGCCAAAAAGCTGCCGAGCGCAGCGAAGGCGGCCTACCCTGTCGATATTGCGGGACCGCAGGGCCCGCCCAACCTCTAATATATTATCATAACATGACGAGTAGTGCAGCGAGCCCGCAAGGCGAGCGGAACGGGGGCGTTATATTACCCCGCGGCGCAGCGGTGGCGCTCGGCCTAATAAAAACACTAACTTATATAATAATACCACCGCCCGCGAAGCGGGCGGCGCTCGGCTAGTCCTAAACAACTAACCGAATCTGAGCTTTCTTTGTCGGTCAGTCCGTCCGCTCCCGCCCCTGCGGCATCGCCCTGCCCTGTGGCATATCATGCGCAGCACCCGGCCGCACATTACTCACCCACGCTACTGCATCACACCATCCTCCGGACTGGCTTTTAGTATACGTAAATTACAAAAATAGATGATTAGCCTTGATGAGGCCCGCACGAACTGGCTTCTGATAGGCTGATTTCGGCTTCGCATTCACATTTCCGTTTTTGATCCCGAGCGAGGAAGCGCGCGAACGGCGGGGGCTGTAACAGGCCCCACAGGACGCGAGCCCCGCACGGGAACGATGGTACGCTTAGCTACATAGTTTCCTACTTTAAATACAAATGTCGGTTTCGGGAGTTCCGCCTGTTGGGAGAACTGGTACCTTCAGGGCAGTCGAGGCATTATAGTTAGGCTGATTTCGGCTTCGCATTAACATTTCCGTTTTTGATCCCGGCCGCGGCGGAGCGAGGAAGCGCGCGAACGGCGGGCGCTGTAACAGGCCCCACACGATGCGAGCCCCGCACGGGAACGAAGGTACGCTTAGCTACATAGTTTCCTACTTTAAATACAAATGTCGGTTTCGGGAGTTCCGCCTGTTGGGAGAACTGGTACCTTCAGGGCAGTCGAGGTATTATAGTTTGGGATTAAGGGCGGCCTGGTGCCTACTTTTGTGGGGCCACGGGGGTGTTGCAGTGGGTGCCACGCCACGACCATGTAGTCGAGACTACCCCGTTGGTGCGTAGATGCCAGGCAGATCGTCCCGAATCTGCAACATTTCTCACTTGCTTGCAGCCCAGGTTATGGCTACCTGGGGGAATGGCATTTGGGTACTGCAGCTCTCCACTATACTGACCGCTACTTTCTCTAAAGTGGGTAGAAGTACCCATTTTATGATGATAATAAAGACTGCAGCTGGCACCCGCCGCCGTAATATGAACACACGTGCCCTTGCCGCAACGACCGCTCTTGGGAGCCGCGACCCTGAGGTGCCCACGTTCGCCCGCCAGCGGCGTGGAAAATCTCATACCAATCCGGGGTAAATGGAGCAGATCTCGGCTAAGCCGGGTGACCTGCCTCATCTCCGGGCCAGTGGTCGTGTATGGGACCGGCGCTTTAGGTGGACGCACCTATATGCACTTCTGTGTCCGCGGCGGGGCGCGCGTATATTACTCAGGAAATGGCTACAGTGTACTTAGACTTTATGTCTAACGCGTCATGTTACTTTGTTGCGTGTACGCAGGCAAATATGGCTCGAACCAAAAGGAAACGAACGCGCGAGGAGATCGAGCAAGCCATTCGCGATAACGACGGCGTTAACGCGACCCCGGCTGCTCCAGAGGAACCCGCAGCTAAAAAGCGCCGCCAGGCGTGTCGAAGGAACAAGCGTTACAACTTGAACAAAGAGTTTCAAGCGCTTAACGTCGCTGGAGAAGTAACCGCTACAACTGTAGATAGCCGCGTCCCCGCTGAGAACACTACCGTAGAACCTCCTCCAGTCCGCAGTGATCAGCAGCCTTCAGAGGGATCTGTCCCAGTCGATCCTGCTGCTGTTACGACTGATGCTCCCGGCGATATGGAGATGCAGTGTCGCGCGGTCAACGCCGAGCAAGTCCGTAGACGGCGAGCAGCTATAACGGCTTCCCAGCAAGAACGCGTTCGTGCTCGAGACAGAGGGTGAGCCCGTAACAGACGGGCAAACATGACACCGTCGCAACGCGAGCGTGGGCGACGTAAGGATGCGGAACGGCAGCGTGTCCGAAGGGCTCTGCTTCTGGAGTCCGACAGGAACTCGGTGCGTGATCGAAATCGCCAACAACAGGCGGATTCAAGAGCTATCCGACCTGAGCAAGAACGACGGGTAGTGCAGGAAATTGACCGTGTGCGACAAGAACAACGCCGACTGCTCGAGTCCACTGAAGAAAGAGAGGCGCGACAAGAACGGGATCGTATTCGCCATGCCGAACGCCGATCAGACGAACGAAGACGCGGAAGCAGAGCGAGTCGCCGCTCGGGAGTATCGAGCGATGGTTAGAGATACTCAAGATGAAGAAGAAAATGAGGCCGCGCGGCAACGGGAACGCATACGACGCAGTACCGTGCGCAGAGGTCACGCCCTTGCAAACCAGGGAAATTTCCGGGTTTCCATGCTCAGCGGGCCTAACATCGTTAACGGACGCCATCGACTGCCTCGCACTACAGTTTGCCCTCACTGCAACGCGTGGAAATGGCCTGCGGAGTCAAAGAACGCCTGCTGCTTGAAAGGCGCTGTCCAGCTACCTCCACTACAACCTGCGCCGCCGCGACTGCTCCAGCTATACGAAGACGCTAGCCAGATCCGAGCCTACAATCAGGTGTTCGCGTTTACCTCCATCGGTGCTTCCTGTAGCAACGGGTCCGCCTTCAGGGATGTGAATCAAGACGAGAGTGTTGCGGGCCAACACGGCGTGTACACGTACCGTACTCAAGGAGCCCTGGGCCACTACCTCGGCTCTCTGCTTCCTCGAATCGATCGGTTCACAAATGAACCCATGCCACCCAAATTTGCCCAGATCTACATCGTCGATCCCGACATGCAGCAACGTGCGGAGCGGCGGAGGGGTATCTTTGCCGACATTGAGTCCGGTACGCTCCTGGACATCGAGCAAATGATGGCCGAGCATAATCCGTTCGCGCAGCAATTCCTCAACTATGCTGAGAAGCTACGCGTCGACCAGGCAGAGGGGAAGGATGTGGTTGACTTGGTGTACCGACTTCATGAAAAGAAGTCCAATCCACGTACACACAACCTACCTACGGTGTCGGAAGTTGGAGCGACGCTCATTGAAGACGGCAACTTAGACAGCCAGCGCGATATCCTTCTGTGGGCTAAAGACCACATGTTGCTGCGCCTCTTCGAGTCGAACCCCATGTATGATCCCATGCAGTACCCCCTGCTACTCCCGCATGGAGACCTAGGTTGGACATTCACAGACACGTACGCGAACAAAATTGAACGACGGAAGAAACGCGAGATGTCCCTCCGCGAGCACGTAGCGTACCGATTGTTCCAGAAAGTCGATGACGAGTCGGTGCTGCACCAAGGTGGGCGGTTATTTCAGCAGTACTGCGTGGATCAGCGAGCTAAGTGTGAACAAAAGCAACTGCGATGGATCGCTTCCCATCAGGCTGAGCTACGCGCCGACCAGTACAGGGGGGTCCAAGATGCCCTTCTCAGTGAGACCACAACAGTTCTGAATGAGGGGGAGGGTCTACTGACGGAATACGACCGCGAAACGGATACATTACAGCACCCAGACGGAGATCAGCGTCGTCCGGACCACTTCCTCAACCAAATTGGCAAACGCATCGTCCTACCTTCTACGCATTCGGGGAGCCCACGCGCCATGTACAAGTCGTATCAAGTCTCTATGGCTATCGTGCGCGAGTACGGAAAACCGGATGTCTTCGTTACCATGACGTGCA
>JAIKVD010000308.1:0-22731 GCA_024679075.1 Phytophthora uliginosa | reverse complement strand
GCCCCCGCCCACGCCCACTGGGAGGCGCTGGCCGCCTCGTCCTCGTCCTCGTCCGAATGCTGCAGCACGTGCATCGGCAAGACGTCCAACACCGTGTACGACTACGACCCCGTCATCTACGCGCAGTGCTCGAACGTGACCGGCGGCATCTGCTGCTTCGACTGCGGCGACCTGGGCGACCCGCAGTACGGAGACACCATCTCGTACGCGTCCGACGGCGTGACGGCTCTGGTCAAGGTCGGCACGTACATCTCCTTCACGTGGAGCAGTGTGGTCAACGTCACGTACATCTCGCTCAAGTCCGGGCAGAAGAAGACCAAGACGCCCACCATCTCAGACACCGCAGCCACTGAGAAGTCCAGCACCTTCCTCATCTGTGCCAAGGCTGCAGGTACCATCTACTTCCGAGGGTGGGGCAGTGACTCATGTCGCGAGGCATCTCAGGAATATTCCGTAACGGTCGAGGCTGGTGACTCAAGCGCTACCACCTGTGACGCCAGCGACGTCACAGTCACCACGTCATCCAGTACCGGCAGCTCCACCACCTCCGGCTCTGTGGCTCAGGACGCGACTGTGGCCGACTGCAACGCCCAACGCGCCAGTGTACAGACGGTGGACGGAGTGCAGACTTGTGTCTGTGTGTCCGACTGGACCAACCCGCCCGAGTGCGACCAATGGCCCATTTGGAAGTGGCTGGTGACAATTGGAGGTGGCGTGGCCGCGCTCTTCTCCATCATCATCTCGGTGCGCGCCTTCCTGCAGGGACGCAAGAAGAAGCAGGATGCGGAAGACCGGGAGAATCTGGCGCCTATGGGGGCCAAGAGCGACGTCGAGACGCTCGAGGTGACCCCGGATAGTGGATACCACAGCAACGCCGCGTTTAAGTACGACCCCGAGGCGGACCGAGCACCTGGAGGCGCGCGGAAGGCGGACGACCGCGAGTTTACGCTGTGAGGAGGGGGATCTCTCTCTCTCTCCTCCTTCTTCAAGACAGATAACGTTATAGCGCGGCCAGGACCAGCGCACCGAGAGCGAACTATTAGTTAACGTTCGTCCACCTCCAAAATTCGATGTCTCTCCTACCGTCGCCGATGTGTTGTAGCCTACGAGATGGCAGGAGGAGCACCGACATTATGTGCAATATACCCTCAGCTCTTTTTGACAAAAACTTGGAGTATAAGATGGAGTTCATCATGAGCTTCGTCATGTAATGATTAGTTGAAATCTTACAACTATCCAAATCGGTGCCTTACAACTTGTACTGTAAAAGGCACCAAGGGATCCGTGCGATCGCCGGATGTCGAGTTTCTCGGCTTCGTGCGGACTGGAAAGGCTCGAGATAGTCGCCATCACCAATCCACCAGCCCCATCGACCTTACGACAGTCGCCGTCCGTCCGCCTGTTTTTATTCCGCTTGTAGTGGTTTCGCATTGTGCTCTCGTGCTCTAGGTCACTCCATTTGAAGAGTTGATAGTTTACCTACACGACTCCACAGCTAATGCTGTACCAAACCGTGCTGCTGGCCTCGTGGCTGGTCTTCGCGTTCGACGTGATCCAGGCCAATTATGAGGCGATCGCCGCCAGCTCGTCCTCGGAATGTTGCAGCTCCTGCATTGGCAAGACGGCCTCCGTCCCGTACAACTACGACCCCGTCGTCTTCAGTCAGTGCACGGCGGTATCGGGTGGAGTCTGCTGCTTCGACTGCGGCGAAATTGGCGACCCGCAGTACGGGGACACGGTCTCGGACGGATCTGACGGTGTGACTGCTGTGGTCAAGGCCGGCACCTACATCTCCTTCACCTGGACCAACGTCGTCAATGTGACCTTCGTCTCGCTCAAGACCGGGCAGAAGAAGACTCAAACGCCCAAGATCTCGGACGCAGCGGCCACTGACAAGTCGAACACCTTCCTCATCTGTGCCAAGGCAGCGGGCACCATCTACTTCCGAGGGTGGGGCAGTGACTCATGTCGCGAGGCGTCTCAGGAATACAATGTGACTGTCGAGGCCGGCGACTCGAGCGCTACCACGTGCGATGCCAACGACGTAAAGGTACCGACTGCGTCGAGTTCTGCGGGGACTGGGAGCTCTGGAGACACGAAGACTGGATCAGGGGCGGCGGACGAGACGGTGGCCACTTGCAACGCGCAACGCGCTAGTGTGCAAACGGTGGACGGCGTGCAGACTTGCGTGTGTGTATCGGACTGGACCAACCCGCCCGAGTGCGATCGATGGCCGACGTGGAAGTGGCTTGTGACTATCGGAGGAGCGTTGGCCACTGTGTGCTCCATTATCATGTCCCTGCGTGCGTTCCTCCAGAGCCGCAAGAAGAAGCAGGAGGAGGCCGAACACCTCGACAATCTCGCCCACAAGAAGCACGAGGAGGAATATCCGACCAACAGTGACGACGAGTATCGAGAAAATCTCGCGCCGATGGGAACCAAGAGCGACGTCGACCCCGCTGATTTAACGCACGCTAGCGCGTACCAGAAGCACGACCCGGAGGTGCAGCGCACGCCAGGAGGGACGCGAAAGCCAGATGAACGCTTGTTTTCACTCTGAAAACACTAAACAGTAACATTATATCGCTGCTAAACAAGCGCAACTGAGTGAAAAACTCACATTCTAGTTTTCTGCTCGACTTACCATGTACTTGAAGTACTGCAGTAGGCAGAACGGGTCTAACCGCACCAGATGCTTGGATGACTTTGTGTTTTCTACCTCGGGTTGACGAAGTGGTGATCAGTGATCAGCAGGCCTCCTTAAAAATGGGAATTCCCGCTTTTCCCATAAAGTAGCTTATCACGGGAGATTTTTGGATTTCGATATGGGAATTGTGGGACACATAGAAACCTCAAGTAAAATGGTTCACTCACTTATGTCCGATACCTAGATTGTTGCCTTAGACTCGTTAGGCTTCCTCAAAAAATTCTCTAGGAAGCACTGAGATGCATGTTCGTAATTGCTGCGAATATGTGTTTCATGTCTGCGTCGACCAATCATTTTTCGCGTGTGTAATAGCAGCTCATGCATGTACGCTGGCGGCATACCACGACAAAGTGTAACCCTTATTAAGATGGGGAGGGAGACTTAAAGCCTGCGGTCCGTAATTCTGAAAGATATCAATATTTTGTACAGTTTTGTATGGGTGTCGACTACTGAGAATTTATATACAAGTGCTTTCTATTCGATTATCACTTCCAGTTGAACTGAATTCATGTTACACCATGCTTACTGAATGCTTTGAAGTACACATTTCCCGTTATCTGCCTCTACAGTTGCGTAATGACAATATTTGAGGGTCGCTCATACTGCCCAATAACACAAACAGCAACTATAGCGTCGGTTTTTTAATTTGCAAACGCACAAAAAGCTGATTGTATAGATTGGTGGAGTATAAAACCTTATTTTTTCACGGGAGAATTTGAGATTTAAAAATGGGAAATCTGGGAAAAAACGACAAAATCCCATCTTTAAGGAGGCCTGGTGATCAGTGATCATCAAAACCTTCGGCCGGACGACCACCAACACACAATTCACAATGCGGCAATTATTCTCCAGAGAGCTCACCTGATGGTCTCTCTACATGTAATTGTACATTAGGCGTCGGTAGTGTCGCCACTATTACAGTAGTATAGCGAACCTATAGCAAACATTCCTGCGTCAGCAGGGCTCGTGGATTTCTCACTCTCAAGTCGATACTGTAGAAGAGAGAGGAATATTATGCTGCTAATCATTTGTAAGATCCGTAACGAATCAAAGGCTGGCGGTGAGCGATGTAGCGTGCAGTGCACGCCGTGCACCGCGATATCCTGCGACGTCGTCGTATGCGGATGAGCCTAGGACCAATACTCTGCGTATTGTAACATCCACTTGAATTCCAAGTCGATCCAGTAATTTCTGAATATTTGGGTACCTTCTTCGCGAGTTGGTCATCGCCAAACAATCGCCATGTGTACTGTATACTGTACTTCTAAGTAGTATACTATGTGTATACTATGATTTTGATGCAAATCACAGGATACTGTACCTAATTTGTTCTTGGCAGAAACTTCTTCAAGGTTTTAGATGTGATAGCGTAGCAGGTTGATATTGCGCTACACTGGCTAGATAATAATGCACGTCCAGTTACGCTTGTCGCCGTCAAACCACCAGCCCAATAAAAAAATACATTCGTGTTTAAAAAGAGAAAAAATGTATAACAATTTAACCCCACATTTCGCCTAGCACAGTACTAAGGCAAACACACTTGCAATCGCCATCATTGATGTCGCTCCAGGCAGCAAAGTCGCCACCGCTGAATTCACAGTTGATCCCGAGGTCGAAGCCGTGGAGGAGTCGGACCGCAGTGACGAAGCAGTCGATCCACCCGTAGATGATTCGCCAACATCCGCCAAAGAATTCGACGAACCCGACAACGAAGATGAGCTGATCGTTTGAGTGGAAGACGAAGACGTATCAACTATATTGGTCGACGAGCTCGAGTTGGTGTTCGAGTCCGTCGTCGCGCCGTGGGAGGAGGACCCCGAGGTGGTATCATCAGCAGACCCCGTGGTCGCACTTGAACCAGTCGAGGCAGCAGTCGATGCATCACCACTGGCTGAGCCCGTGCTTGACGCCAAAGTTGAAGCGGTCGCGGATGACCCTGGGCACACCATGGTCTCCCCACTGCACAGTTGGCCGCTGGAGCAGTCACTGAGCGTGTACTGGCAGCTCGTCGAGCACAATTGCGCAGAGACGGAGGTGTCCGTGGTGCAGGAACAGCTCTGACCACACTCCGACATACTGTTGCCATCCCCGACGCGGTTGCACAGCGTGTTGCAGTCTTCAGAGGTGGAGCCCCCATCGGTCGCAGTGCATATACGGCGAGCACAGTTGCCTTGTGTGGACTGGAGGAAACGCTCCGTGGAGCTCTCGGCAGGAAGAACCGCAAGTAGCAGCAGGCCCAAAACGACAGGGATGGTGCGGACCATTGTAGCGCTGGAAGGGAAGCTTAGTGAGAGTATTGGACTCTAGGCGGTATCGACTCCGATGGAAATGGAAAGTGAGGAACGTACTGGCGGTGGGGACAATCCGCTGGAGTGCGCGTCTCTATCGATCGGCTGGACGTCGTTGCGCTTGCTCAGTGTATCTTGGCAGCCGTTAGAGCGCATATGATATCCTATGCCCCTTGGCCAGCATTGCGTACGCGGAGAAGTATCGTGAGGATTGTTACGTCTAGATGTGTACATGTCGAGTGATTTTGGTGGGTTCCACTTGGCTTCGCGGACCAGAAGGAGCCATGCCTTGCTCCGCTTTGGCTTGCACCCGCATTTGACTCCATACCAACGTTGAAGGCCCCGTACACACGAGAGCTGAAGGTGTAGCTGCAGCAGTGCTTTAGGGGAGTGCTGCTACACCATCTGAATAGTACTGGTACCGGTAGTGCCTACGAGAGCATTTGCCATGTGACCATGAATTCCAAGATACTGCAATAGAGTTATGGGATGTAGTTTCTCACCACTGACGTCTTAATAAATACGCTTGCCGCGAACATTCCTCGGCACTACGGCACCAATCTAGAATTGGTGCTGACCCCTAACATCCATCCCAGAACGCGGATGCAAGTTATCCACATTCATCGTGTCTGTCCGGCATATAAAATGTTTTGTAGTGCGTGACAAACATAATTTGCAAATCTGTAAGATGTGAGCGCCAACCACCACACCGTGACCATCATTCGGCACATACAGTACATGTATTAATTCCGGTAACCTACGCGCGCCTAACGAACTCTTGGCAATGATGCGGATGCGAATAGCGTGCACTCGCTTACACATCCACTATACAAACTATGTGCGCGATGCCATTACGGTAAAGCGTAGGGCACATAAATGTAAGTCCGCAATATTTCTTGCTTGATGCCGGGCGTTGTCTTCCCTGTCTAAAATTCTACCAAAAATGATTGTTGGCGCGTCGACTTCGTGCTGCATGTAGATTTTTTTTAAATCACATCTCGCTCTAATAAACAGCTCCTTGCTCTATCTGCAATGTATCGGTTTAATTTTTTTGCCGATGCTAATGCTTCACGTATCCCAAGCGTTCACTGTCATTATCGGTCCTCTGCCTTCTTGCCGGTATCCCAGATATTCTGCCACCCCTCTCCATCTCGGTAGGTTGGGCACTGCCTTGATGTGTTGACGCATGCGACACATCTATGCAGCTCACACCGCAATTCACACAATGCCCGATTTACCGCCGGTGTGCCAAAACGAACTCTGCGGCTTCAGGCACTGTTTTGTCAACGAGCTCAACTGGGCTTTTAGTGTTCAAGTGATGATCTCGATATTGAATGATTGCCATTGATCGCCACTGACCATCTCAGACAGACCGAAGGGTTGGCTTCCGAGGAAGCGCTCGTGCTATGCTCGCCGGAGCAATTTTCTCCAACTCCGACTCAAAACACCGACATTGCGACCCGCGTGTAACTTGCTACATGTACGCTTGACGTAGGCTGTCAACGAAGCCTTGCAAATAGGAACGTGGAATACATGGAGGAAAGCGAGCCAGTGCACGTCGAGCACCTTGCCCATCGCTTCATTATTCTACAATGATGCACCGCATATTCGACACAAATGAGCATATCTAAATGTAGAATAAATATTATTTCAGGAGTTTTGTAATCTAAAACATGAGAAATATTGATTATATATTACCGCGGTTATACGTTTATAGAGGAAACAAAACCTAAAATTGCATTTACTGTAGGTAGTATTTCTAGAAGTGATATCCCGTGTCAATCGATATGCTGATTCTTTAAATGATCAAGCTGTTTGTATGCAACTACAATTTGGAACTCGATATTAGGAGCCGCCCAAACTAAAATTCGACATCCATCTGACGACATTACTGCACGTGGCAAGCGAGAACGCAAACGTATTCTCCACCTGCATGTACTTTTGTGTAAGCCCCGAAGAGAGCTACGTGTACCCGCACGAATTACCACGGGTCCAAGGAACGAGAACAACCGCAAGCTTCTTCATCTATATATTTTTTGGCGACCTCTCCTCTGCTACCTAATTTTTTGCACGTGCATCTGGAAACGAGCTGACAGTTGCCGACCGTCCTCGTGCACGCCGATAAACCTATAACACAATTCGAGAAGGCGACATCGCACGTTCGTTTGTATTTTTCTGCCTGTATTTTTCCACTTCTGAGTACCTGTACACTCGAGCCATCTTCCCCATAAAAAAAGATGGATCCACGGTTTATCGTGCAACAGTCTTGTGGGTGTCGCCTTCCAGTTCTTTCCCCATCCCAACCGGTGGTCTGGAGCGCTTGCCTCGCCTTTTACCCACGGGAGCTTGAGAGTCGTAATCGTACTTAGGCGAACCCGAAAGGCTGAAAAACTAAGAAAAACCTAACAATAAAAACGGCGTACCCCTCACTCCCAGATTCGCCTCCATCGTGCGACTTGGTTCTTGGCGTAAGCTTAACACAAAAGCGGATAATGATGGCGCTATCTGAGCGACCCTCCCGCAAGGCCAAACGAACGGACGTGGACTACGCCGTTCTGTCCTCTGGCCAACAGATCCCCGAGTATTCCACCGAGGAGGAAGACGACTCGGCGGACGAAAGTTACGGCTCGACCTACAAGAAGAAGCGCCGCAAACAGTCGACCCAGTGCTTTATCTGTCACCGACCGCCCCGGACCTACAGAAACACCATGTTGCAATGTGACAGCTGTTCCCGACTGTAAGTCAGTCGGTCTTATTTAGAACGTGTCAAATTTTTTTTCTACCATTAGCATAAAAGATAAGTATTATATTAATGTGTATTTTTTTCTTACATGTATGTATTACAGGTATCACGCAGCTTGTGGCAAGCCGTTCCAGTCAGCATCCATCCTGGGCAACACGAGTTGCTACGAGTGTCTCCAGGAAGCCAAGGTGGACTCGTTGAGTGCTCTTCCTCGCAAGACACTGGACTCCATCGCGGACTTTGTCAAGGTGCTCAAGAAGGCCAAGAAGATCGTCGTCATTGCTGGAGCAGGCATCAGTGTTTCCTGCGGCATCCCAGACTTCCGTTCCAAAGACGGAATTTATGCCATGGCTCGCAAGATGGACGTCGTACTGCCCGAGCCGGAGTGTCTGTTCCAAATTGACTACTTCCGAGACGACCCGGCACCATTTTTCGAGGTGGTGCGCAGCGCCTTCTCCAATTCGCCCAAGCCGTCGCCGACCCACTGGTTCTTAAAGCTGCTGCAGGACAAGAAGAAGTTGCTGCGTGTGTACACGCAAAATATTGATGGGCTGGAGGAAGCGGCCGGAGTCACGAGGAGTATTCCCTGCCATGGCAGTTTCGCGTATTCGTCGTGCATGCGCTGCAAGAAGCGCGTCCCGACGAGCACTTTGATGCCGGTAATTCAGGCAGGCATCATCCCTTCGTGCTCGGAACCGAACTGTCGGGGCGTGCTGAAGCCCGAAATTACGTTTTTCGGTGAAATTCTGGACGATAAAGTGAGCACGACCATCACAAAGGACCGCTTGAAGGCAGATCTGCTTCTCGTTATGGGCACGTCGCTCAAGGTTGCGCCAGTGATGGAGATTCCGGGGTATCTGCCCGCTCACATCCCCCAAGTCGTGATCAACAAGACTGCACTCAAGAAGAAAAAGTTGAAATCGAAAAAAATCTCGGCTGGAAAGATGAGCCGGGTAAGTACTAATAAGACCGACGAGGACTCAGCATCGGATGAAGAAGAGTTCGATTTGTCTCTCCTGGGCGATTGCGATGACATCATCCGGTACATTTGCGCTCAAGCCGGGTGGAAGCTGGATCCGGAGGCGATTAACGCTGCGAAGAAGAAACCTCTCGTGCATACCAGCCAGATCATCTCGCACCAGGACTCCACTCGCAAGCGAGCTTATTGCTTCGGCGAGTGCCAGTGCAAGAACAAACTCGCTGCTGGTATGAACGACGACGATGGCGAAGTTGAGGGAGAGGAAGAAGAAGAGGAGGAAGAGGTGGAGCTTGGGGACGAGATTGTCTGGTACGTTGGGGATGTTTATGCTCGTGGTTAGATTTATCTCGTCTGATTCGGTACTATTTGTATTTGTTATGCTTTTTGTTTTTACTTTACAGCAATCGGTGCGAAGAGCGGATTGATACGGATGCGGAGCCTGGTACGGGAAGCAAGACTGTCCACTATCGTTGCAAGTAAGTTGCTTCTGGCATTTTTTTATCTAAAAGACAAGTCCTTGATGAAAATGATGTTATGACTGGGTGATGTGCTCGCAGTGACTGCTTCGACTATGATTTGTGTGGAGATTGCTACCCCAAAAGGCGATACAAGCACAAGGGCGGCAGACATCGGTTCACGCAGTGCTTATAGAGGGTCGATATTTTCTTTGAGAAACGGAGACCGCTTATTGTGATAGCCAAGACGTTAGATAGTTCGAACGGCTTTCGCAAGGTTTATTAATGATGCTGAAGTCGTGAGCCCGCGTTTTATGGGTATATGGACAGCCTGGTTTCAATGTATGCACGTCAAGTAAAAAGATTTGCACCATTGGTTTTGGAATTTCAAGCTGCCGGAAGCAAGTACATGCATTGAGAACTTTGGGATGCGCTATATAACAATTTGATTACCCGTATCCGCGCAGCTTTATTCGACGAGGAGGCTGGTAGATCTTCTTGGTGTCGTCTTTGACAACCATGATTTATGCTACTGAAGGCCCTATACCAGCGCCGCTGTGTTCTGTGGAAAGATGACCAGGTGCCAGTTGCAGTCAAGTATGTAGTGTTAATGACAGTCACGCGCTGCATAGGAGCCTTTTCGTTTTTATTGCTACATTTCTGGACGAACTTGCTGGCAAGTGTACGCTGGACTTCATTCGATTAAATACCCCCGAAGAGCTCAAGTGATCTCGAACATAAAGAAGTTTGCGGCATCATCGTCTTCCAACTCCACTTCCTACTCCGACACATCATACGGGACGACTTCATCCTGCGATGGCGTCTTCACCGTTCAGCACTTTGTACCTGTGCATCCACTCGGCGCAGAACGTGCAGATGAAGTCGCGCTACGCGTACTGCAAGACGTTCGTGGCCAACAAGCCAATGGTGGAAAATACCATGTTTGCTGCTGTTTCGAGCACGCGATTTCAGTCCTTCAAGACCAGCGCTGTTCGCATGGACAACCATCAACCAGTCTGGAAGGCAAAGTTCGAGGTCCGAGTCAATGACCCTCGAGTAGACGTGCTTTCTGTTCTCGTTAAGAGCCGGAAGTTGCTGTGCTGCCTGATTGTCGGAGTCTGTGTGATCACATTGAAGAATCTCATCGGTGCCGGGCTTGTGGACCGCTGGTTCGCGCTGCACAAGGTCCAACGCCAGACTGGCCATATTCGACTACAAATGCTGCTGGAGAAGATTGAGAACCCAACTATTTCACCCCACCAAGAGTGCCCTCCAAACCCTGTGCCATCTCAACACGAGCAACCCAATCGAGTAACATTGGTAGAAGATGTCTACCGGCATCTCAATAGAGAGAAACGAGAGAGAAGGCAACGCATATACCATGAAGCAGCTAATCAAGGAGTTGATAGTGATAATCAAGAAGTCCCCAAGAAAACTGCACTTTTGACAACCAAGCAGATGCATTTGTTGGGGCACTCATTTACGATATCGATCAAGTTCGACTGGACAGTGACGAAGAGGAGCAACTTTTACATCCTGATCACTATGAAGGAAGCGAGAGTATCCAGTCATGTAGCAGTCACAGTTCATACAAGCGTGGCAGCTGTCGCTATCAGCGTAACATTGGTGAATCGACTTCAGCTCGTTCACAGATGCTTGATGTTGAGCGACGTGAACTTGACGATGATCTTTACGGCTACCACCCAGGATCTGATGACAAATTTCACAACTGCGTTCGCGGAAGGCGTCGTGAATCAGCCCAATACCAACACCGGTGACAACCGTTGGCAATCGCCCGATGATAGTGACAGAAAGGGGTTGCTAAATCCGCAAGGGCTGTAGATGTGCGCACGAAGGTTCATGAATTTGGGAAGTACATGTACAACGCGCAAGCTCAAACCGATGCACCCAAGCACTTCGTCGAGGTTCAACCCAGATTCACCGCATAGTCTAGAAGAGAATGGTCAAAGATGGTATTGACTCGGTCGTAGCTCAAGTAGTCATCACAACGTGCATCTTTACTTCATTCTTTAACCTTAAAAGCAAAAGGAGCGCATCAGCTCCGCATTGGTCTGCTCCTTTGTAGTTTGGCCAAGGTATTGCGGCACGAGGGTCTGGTCTGGTTCATCGAACCAGACACCATCGGCACCACAGGTATTGCTGTTGTCAATATCTTCACCATTGCGACTTGATTGACTCACCGATTGTGTTGCGTCGACTTGTGCGAAATCAGCTTGTTCCGGACGCCAGTGCTGCGCCAAATACGGAGAAGCGTTGGAATTAATGGCCCGCGAGTCGTCATCGTAACTAAGCTTGTGGTGATACTCCATACCTGACGTACGTGTCGAAGCGCGCGAGTCTCCGCTTTCATTCAGCACAGCTCGACCCTTGGCTTTCCTCGACTCGCTTTTCTTCAGCTTGCGCCGAAGCCGTTCCTCCTCTGACGATGATAATGACGATGAAAGAGAAGACGATGAGGAGGAGAACAGCGATGACGAGGAATAACTGCTTTCGTAGTTTCGTCGAGATTTCGCAGGCTTTCGCTTGGACCGGCGCTTCCTCTCCTTCCCTCGCTTCTTGGTCTTTTCAGCTCGGCGACGCCGGCGACGACGACGACGGCGTTCTTCGTCGGAAGAAGACGAAGACAATTCAATCGATTCGCTCGGCGGGAACGTCAAGGTGATCGGAATATTCTCGTTCGGGTGGATGTGGTGTTGGTTGCTTTCTTCACTTCTGGAAGAGACGGAGCCCTGAGTCGCTTTTTTCTTGATAAACTTCTCCTCAGGCACCTTGACGCTTGAGGATTTCTTGCGGTATCTCGTCGAAGATGCCGAACTTGAGTCCTCGTCACTGTATACCCGTCGCTTCGAGTGCTTTTTCGTTTTTCGTCCACGTCGCTTCTTTTTATTCTCGCGGTTTCTACGACGACGGCTTTCCTGCTCCGAATCGGTCGAATCGGACGAGTCCGAGCTGGGCAACGCATTCAGCACAACTTGATCCAGGTCTTCCACCGACAATCGAATCGTTCCGAAACTCGTCAGCTGTCGGCCAGGCCCATAGCCAGAGTCCACCGCGTCAATGGTATAACCACTAGGAACCCCGAACTTCGTCTCTAGTTCCTCTTTCTTCTCCAAATCTTGTCGCAGATTTAATTCGTTCAACAGCTGCGTCGCATCCTTCTCCTCCTTTTCCACGCCTCGATTCTTGAAACTCGGCGGCAGATCCGAGTCCGAATCTTCCGCTTGAATTTGTTGCTTCTCCTCCTTCTCCTGATCCTTCTCCTTCCTCCTTTCACCTTGCTGTCTCCTCTTCTCCTCTCTCTCGATCTGCTCTTCGAGTCCGACTCGTTTCATCGCATCGTTCTCCAACTGCCTCCATCTTTCTCGTTGCTCCCACTCCAACTCTCGTCGTTGGGCCTCCTCCAACTCTCGATGTTGTTGCATCAACCTCTGGATCATTTCTTCACTTGGTTGCGAGTACCGCCGCTTCGGCTCTGGCGTAAATTCCTTCTCCTGCACACAAATCTGCAGTCGGATCTGGCCACTGGCCTTGTCGTTCTTGTACAGGGGAAACCACTCGTCGACGATGCGACCAAGTTGAAGTTGCCGCAAGTGGACGACGCACGCGCCGATAGCCGGACTGTATATCAGAACGTGGTTCTTGACGCGGATCGTCAGAACTTCAGTGTTAGGGTCTCGCACGTTCATCTGGAACTTCTCGTTCCACTCGGGACAGTCCCTCGCGGCGCTTGACTGCACTTTAGTATGGAAAGTCTGGTGACTATTGCCTAGATTTCTTTCTTGCCCTCCGACGAGGGATTTCCCCTGGCCGAAGCCGCCGATTAGGGGCGTGTCCCCTAGATACAATTTGCAGTACGAGCTGTGGGTCACGGCCGGCAGCCCGCGCGCCGAGTGCACGCGCAGGTAGAGCGTGAAGTTGCCGTAGAGCGGGCGGATGGCCGACGTGCTGACTGGTCGCTGGGGCGATGATGACTGGTCGGATGATGACCGGGGCACCGACGCCTTGAACCCCAGCGCCGTCGTGAACGCTCGGAAGCGAGACGTCGGCGGGGGTGGGGGATCCATCCACTCTTTCCCCATGGCAGATTGAAGAGTGAGTGACTTGCTTCGAACGTCCGTCCGTCGGTGAACCCTGTTATATTGAACCCAAGACGAATAGGTTCAACTTGGCGGTAGAGGGACCTCTGTGCAGCGATATGCGCGACGTTACTGCTTGCTGAGCAAGGGCATGGAGCGCTTCAACGCAATGTCTGGCAGACGTTGTCTGCATGTCGATTCAGCTGTTGCGCAGTCTTGCCGCTGGGCAATCGATACTTTAAGATTAGAGGTACTTTGTGCTCACTTCTGAACTCGACGATCTCAAAAGGGTATTGCACGACTTCGAGCACCAAGTGACCGCACTTGGGTTTGTTCCTACCGCTCGTAGACGCGAGAACAGTCATTAGCCGCACCGCCATGCATCTCAATAACTTTTATTGGCACATTTTCCATAGCAATTCTAGTCAAAATGGATTTCCTGGAGAAAAACAGCGAAATCTGAAGTATTGCAGAGGAAAGCACAGAATGCAAACCCATTTAACTGCCGGTGGGATTCCTCCCGAAAAATAAACGAAGGGAACTCTCTTCTTGAGGAGCACTCAGCGACCAAAAACCACATCATCAAAAACCACATCGACTTCTCCGCTCTCCACTACTGTAGAATACTGGACATGTGTAGGATGAAGACACCCCTCCTGTTGATTCAGTTTCTTAGAGATTTTGAAATTGTTTTTTTAATCCTTTTTGAGTGAAACTTTCATTTTTTCATGTTGCAGGTAAGGTATATTTCGTGCATAGTCTGTTGAATTTTTGAGTGAAACTTGTAGCTTGCTCTGCAATAGTAAAAAAATGACTCAACGGATATTCAATGAAGGAGAAATCGGCCAACCTAGATCAATGACGTCTTCTCATGTCATCCTATTGGTATGCTACGTCCACTGGAACATTCATTACTATCTCATGGCTCATAGTAACTGATCGAGATAGCCTCCCTCCTTGGCCAACTCATGAAATACCCCGCTCCCATCTTTCGCCAAGTTTCGAGGACTGTCGAACTCCACTACCCGCCCGTCACTCAGAACCATGATCCGATCCGAGTCCAGCACCGTGGCCAGCCGATGGGCGATAGTCAACACCGTCGCGTCCTGGAAGTCGCGCTTGATCATCTCCTGCAGCTTCTTCTCCGTCGCGTGGTCGATGGACGCCGTCGCTTCATCCATCACCACAATGCGACTCCGAGTCAACAGCGCGCGAGCCATGCACAGCATCTGCCGCTCGCCCACACTGAAGTTATCACCGTTCTCGCTCAGTTCGAACGCCAATTGACCCTCCAAGACCGACACCTGCGTCTTCATGTCCACCTTCTCCAGCGCACTCCAGATATCGGAATCCGTGAACTCGTCGAACGGGTCCATGTAGGCGCGCAGCGAGCCCTTAAATAACACAGGCGACTGCGGGATGATCGACAGGTTCGAGCGCAGCGTGCGTAGTGGCATGGTTGCAATGTCCACACCGTCGATGAGGATACGGCCGGACACCAGCTCGTTGATGCGAAAGAGCGCCATCGTCAGGCTGGACTTGCCTGCTCCAGTACGTCCAACGATACCGATCTTCTCGTTGTTGCGGATATCGAAGGACAAACCCTTGAGCACGGGTTTGCCGCCCTGTTTGTAGCTGAAGACGACATCCTGGAACTGGACGGTGGACGAACGCGGCCAAGATGCATCGGGCTCGATCACTAGCGGTCGTTGACTTCCTTCAGCGGGGATCGACCCATACTCGAGAATGCGCTCGGGGCTGACCATTTGAATCTCCACCCAAGACCACGACTGCACTAGACTGGCGAGACCAGTGTCGACGCTGAGCGCGTACGTGAATGCCAGTCCCACAAGACCAGGAGATAGCAAGTCACGCAGGTACACTAACCCAGACACCACGAGGACAATCACCCCGCAGCCGAGAAGCTGCATACGAAGTTCAAACCACTGCTGCGTGACTGTATCTGCCAGCCAACACCTGCTGTTGACGTCGTTGCGAAGGAAGTTCTCGGTGATCATTCGGTCAATGGTATCTCGGCCGAAGGCGCGAATCACGACAACTCCTTCCTCGGACTGGCTTACGTGACTGAGTACCGGAGAAGACGATACTTTCCACAAGCGTGAAACTTCTCGTGACGGAGCAAGGTAAAAGTTGGCAATTTTCACGTACATCCACACGAGGGGGATGATCAGAACGCCCAGGAACTTCATGGTGCACACTGCAGTAACAAGCTGACACACTGTGAAGAAGAACATGGCGAGGAAGCCTCCAAACGCGAATGGGATCATGGAATCCACGGCCGCCATGTCATCGCCGTATCGGTTCACGATGCGGCCAATGGGGTTGGCATCGAAGAAGCGGAGCGGAGCTCTCAAGAGCGACTGAGTCATGTTGTCAAACAAGTGTCGAGAAGCCCGAAGACCAACAATCGCCACGGTGGCGGAGCGAACAAATACCATCACAGCAGCGCCAGCTCCTAGCAACGAGTACACCTTCATGTTGTACGCTGTCTCGTCTTGGTTGTACGAGCCGTTTTTCTGTCCGGTCCAGCGACTCAGCCACAAGTCACTTCCGATCTGAAAAACCTGCCACAGCGTCTGCACCGCGAACAGGAAGACGCACACTTTGACACCACCGAGCGAGTTGAAATACTTGGAGAACACCTCCTTGGACACGCGACCTTCCTCACGCTCCTCATCGCCAATCAGTCGACCCGCATCCTTCTCCTTGGTATTGTTGCTCTCTTGATCGTGGTCGACGTCGTTCTTTACTGACCGAGGCGACACTGGTAGCGCGTAGGAGCATCGCGGCAAAGCAACTTCATGTCGAGTAGCCGTCAACTTCCCGTCTTCCACCAGCACCTTCACGTTCGCAGCCTTGCTCGCAATGATGTCAGCGCTGTGCGTCACCAGCACCACCGTCTTGGCCCCCAACAAGTTACAGATGCAGTCGCCAAAGATCTGACTCTGCACGATCGCGTCTACAGCAGCCAGAGGGGAGTCAAGCAGCAGAATATCGGCGTCCGAGTAGCATGCGCGAGCGAGGCAGACGCGAGCCTTCTGTCCGCCAGAAAGGTTCACTCCTTTCTGCCCGATCTCAGTTTCGTCACCTCCGGGGAACTGCTTTAGGTCCGGCAGCAAGCCACAGGCCGCGATCACGCGTGAGTATTTCTCGTTGTTGTACGGCAGCCCGAAGAGAATGTTCTCGCGGATGGTCATGTTCTGAATCCACGTCTCCTGCGAATAGTAGGCGACGCGGCCTCGGACGAACACGTCGCCCGCCAATTTGTTCATTTCGCCCAGTATCGCCGAGCACAGCGAAGACTTGCCGCTGCCGACGGATCCGTGCACAATGACTAGATCCCCTCGCTTCACAGTCAGCTTCACCTCGTTTAGTAGAGCCGTCTCCTTTGTCCAGCCAAAGGAGCCGTCTGCAATGGCCAAGGCGACATCTTCCGGCTGCATCGGGTCATCACGAGTGACGTTGTCCGGGTTGAATTCATCCAAAGCGAAATAGTCCGTGAACCGATTGATCGACACCTTGGCCTGGATGCATGTCTGAATAGCGGTAGGCAAATCCCTCAGCGGGTCACGAATAGCGTTGAAAAGAGCGATGGCTGTGAAAACTTTCGCCGCCGTCAGCGCTTGTTCCATCACAATCGCATACACTGCAAACGACACGGCCGAGACCACCAACGGAGACCCCCACAGCACGAAAATGTTGAGAGCACCGAGGTACATGAAATTCTTGATAGCCGAGAGTTCCGTAGCACGCAACTTGTGGATTTTGTCGGCGAATTTGTCTTCCCACGCGTTCAGTTTCACGATCTGAATGGCGTTGAAGACCTCCTTGATGGTCTTCATGCGGTTGTCCTTGTACTTCATGACGTCTTCGAACGTGTCTCCCGACACTTTGGCGATGACAAAACCCGCCACCACTGAGGCGACGATGACCCCGAGCCCGGCAAACGCAGCAACGCCGATGACGTCGTACAGCATGAAGACCACAACCACGATTTGGATGGGGGTGACCCACACCGAATTGATCACGAACGCAGCCCACAGCACGTTGTCGACATCCGACGAAAAGAGGTTGGAGATGTCCACGGCCTTGGCGTCGCCTTTGCTCTGAATGCTCCGATGCATGGCCTTCCGGAAGAGCAGTCCCTTGAGTGACACCGTCAGTCGGAGGGCGACCAACTCGATGTAGTAGTGCACATGAGGCATCACGACAGCGTTCGCAAGGCGCGAGGCGAAGAACAGGCCGAGCCACAAGCTCAAGTTGTACATGTCGATGGTTGGCGCCGCGAATGCAGTCACGACATGGTTCAGAACGGCAGGGGCGAGTACGTTGCACGCGGTGGTGAAGAGTGTGGCCAAGGCACTGAGTAGGAGTGAACCTCCGTAGGTGGTGGCCATAGCCTTGACGATCGACTTGTCGTGGCGCTCGTAGTGCACCACGAACTTGTCGAACGCAGCAGCCGACCGGTTGTCCTGGTCGAGCTCCCACAGGTCGTCGTTGTCGAGCTGGCGGGTGTTGCCCGCGCTCATCATTGGGTTGGCGAACGAGAAGAAGAGTCGTGACCTGAAAGACGCAGTGCCCGGGGTAGTTGACTGAGCATTGTGCAGTCGCTGCTTGGTCTCATCTACTTGGTCATTGACAAATGTGGAGTAGCGCGGCTGCTTGGTCGTGGGGGCGGGGGAGATGAGCGGCGCATTGTCTGCCAGCACCGTCATGGACTTGGACAAGCTGGAGCGATCGAAGGATAATTGAAGAGTGATTGGAGCAGATAAAGCGATGGCTGCAACGCTGCAGGACTGCAGTACCGTTACAGCACATATATTACGGGACGCTGCCCGGACAGCTGGTACTGTGGTAGTCTAAGGAACTGACTGACAGTGAAGTCAAGATGAGAATAAAACAACCATAAGCACCGCAAGGAACGATGCACGCGTCTCGCTCTGGAATTTCGACCATCATTCACGAATTGTACAACTTGCACATGTATTAATACCAACTCCGTTATCATGATTGCACTTCTCGACACTACTGTACCATGGCTACTTTTGCCCAGTTGCTGCTCTTGCTAGAAGTATTGCGCCGTCGTATCAGAGCCAACCAAACCCGAGAAGTCTTGCCCCGCTAGACCCGACAGATCCTGACCTCCAAGAAATTGACTCATGTCCGGCACCGCAAATGGGATGTTCAAGCCACCTGCACCTCCACCGGCGTCCCCACCGCCAGCCAACTGCTGAACGCTTGTCGCCATGGAAGCCATGTCCGATAAAATCGAAGCAACATTCGCAGCAGTACTGATCATCTCCCCCATTGAACGTTTCTGCTGAGGCTGAGGGGGCAATGTCTCGATGTAACCCGGAGGAGAAGTTGCTGCGACCGGCGACTTTGCAGGCCGTGCGAACGGTGTAGCGGGTTCGTTGTACTTGTTCATGGGTTCCTTCGAGTAGCTTGAGTGATCCGGGCCATACGAGTTGGAGTGAGGCGGGGCAGTCGCCCGCGGCATCGTGCTAGCCTTACCTTCACGCTGAGACCGAGCCCTTTCCTTGATTTTCTTGTGCTTCCTTGCTTTCCGCTTCCGGCGCTCATCGGAGGAGGATGAAGACGATGACGACGAAGATGAAAATGACGACGAAGAAGAAGACTCGTGCCCATCCGATTCTCCACGAGCTTTTCGCTTAGCCTTGCGTCTCCGACGACGCTCCTTCCTTTTCACTTTCTTCTCTTTGCGGCGACGGCGTCGCCGACGACGCTCTTCTTCAGACGACGACGATTCCTCTGAAGAGCTGGACGAGTCAGCCAATGATGCTGACGAAAGGCTTCTGTAGCGAGTCTCCTTCTCGCGCCCAGGCCCAGGTGCTGAGGGAAACAAAGGAGCTTGTGAACGACTTGATTTGTCTTGTTTCACGCTTCGAGTCTGCTTTCTGGAGTGTTTCTCGCGGCGTTCCTTGTCCTTGCGCCGCTTGCTGTGCCGCTTGCCACCTCCATCTGACGACGATGAGTCCGACGACGGCAAGGCGTCCCGCACCACCTCGCCTAAGACCACGTCCGTCAGCTCCACAGCTTCAACTACTTCCCCATGCCGGCTACCTTCTTGGGGAGCAGCGAAGCTCTGTTTCAACCCCACCGACGACGATGACGACCTTATCGAAGCTGCCACCATGTCGTCAGCAAAGTAGTAGTTGGTCCCTTTACTCAATTCTTTAGTCACATCCTCCGGGGCGTCCTCCACCTTCATCCCATCCATCTTCTGAGCAAGCACGTCTTCTTGCCAGGTATCTTCGTGCTCCATCTGCTTCTGCAGATACGCTTGCACCTTGGCCTGCTCCTCCCGTTGGATCTGGTCTTGAATCGCTTGCAACCTCGCCAAGTCTTGGCTTCGTTTCCGCTCTCGCTCCTCCGCCTCTTCTCGCTGTCGTCTCAGCTCCGCTTGCAGTCTCTCCTGCTCTTCAAACTGCCGTCGTCTCATGGAGTCGTCACTCTGCTGCTGTTGACGTCGCCCGCGTTCTTGCTGGCAGTGCTGCTGGATAAGTCTCTGCATAGGCGACTCACTCACTGCAGGAGGGGGAGCCACCGTCGGGTCTTTCCGACTCAGCAGCAACTGAAGTCGGATATGACCCGCCGGTTTGCCGCCTTTGTGCAGTGGGAACCACTGCTCGGCCGGCTCCCCCAGCCGGACATTACAGAGCGGAATAGCACACGCCCCGATAGCGGGGCAGAAGAGCATTAACTGGTTCTTTACTCTTATGGTCAGGATCTCCGTCTCCGGGTTGAGCACGTGGAGCTCGAGCTTCTCGTTCCACTCGGGGCACGACTTGGGGTCTGTATACAGCACTTTAGTGCGGAAGACTCGGTGCGTCGCTTGCTGCAACGGAATCTGTTGGTGCTGGGCGTTGTCCGCGGCCAGGAGGTTGCTGAACGACGCGCCGCCCTGCACCGACCCATTCACCAGTTCCGTGTTGCCGAGATACAACTTGCAGTACGAGCCGCGCCCCACCGCCGCCAGGTTGCGGGCCGAGTGCACCCGCAGAAACAACGTGAAGCCGCTCTGAGGCAGCGTCGGGTTGCCCCAACCTGCCAACCCGATGCTGGAGGAGGACGTCAGTCGCTCCATTCTTCCACTTGAGGGCAGACGGCAAATTGCGGAATGAACTGCGAACAGCCATGGAAGGAAAAAGTGTACCCATCACGGCTTCAACGTGCACCTCCGACAGTACCGGTATGCAACTGCTGCTGCTAATAGGTTATCAGGGTTAATCAATTACGGTAACGTTAGTCCTCTGGCTAAGTTATTCTGGACTTCTAACACCGAGAGCGTAGATGCACTTCACTGTCAATATATTTGACACCATATAACGTGTGTGGGGATTGATTCATACGGTTACGAGGATCCGAAGAAGAGTCCGAGCGGCCCGAGACCGACCGCCCCCAGTGCGATGGAGGCGACGGTGCCTAGTCCGCTGCTACCGACTCCGGTGGTGTTGCCGTTGAGCTGCTGCAGGTTCGCAGCGATGGTGGAAATGTTGGCGGCGGTTCCATCATTTCGTGGGAATTATTGGAGCCGCTTGACTGTTGTGGCTGAGCTGGAGGGTAGCCGGTGGGGAAACCGATTGGGTAGTGGGGCTGAGTCTGTTGTTGCTGTCGGAGCATCGCGTTCTCCTGCGCCTTGTTCCGAGCCTCCAGCAACGCCGCGATGTGTGAAGGAAGTGGAGACTCGTTCACCGTCGCTGCTCGTTTCTTCATCTTGAGCTCGAGCAGCATCTGGAAATCTGCCGAGTAGGGCGAATTGGGATTCGGAACGAACCGCTGGTTAGGATTCAGCACAACCTTCAAGTGGATGTGGCCGGCGGGGTGAAGCTGGAACCATTGGTTCAATGCCTCCCCTGGACTGGTGAGCCAGGTAAATGTTGCAGCTCCCCACGAGGGAGTCGCTCGAGTCCTTCACGCGAACTGTCAGCACCTCGGCGGCGGGGTTAGTCACCGGCACTTGCACTTGTTCGTTCCACTCGACGCTTGAGTTGGCACCGACGGAACTAAAGCTGGTGTACTTGGGTCGAGTAGTCAACTGGGAGGGGCCACCCGGAGACGAATTGCTCCACACTAGAACCGTGCAGAAGGCTGCGTTTGCGTGCGTCGAGAGGTGCTGACCAGACTGCACGTGCAGCGAGAGCGTGAACGAGTCCTGACCGTAGCTTGACATTGATGGATTGGTGCGTTCACGTCCGATTTCGTAGTGATCACTTGGCTGAGGCAGGGCAAGTGTAGCCAAAGAACTTGTTCATCCAATCCGGGCTGGCGATGTAGCAGAGAAATCGACCTTCCGTGATGTGTGTGCGGGAATCGCAGCTCCGGAGAGTGGCAAGTTGCAGCCACGGCGTTTTCTCTCTCTTGTAGTTTCGGTCGTCCATTCTGCCGGAGGACCATGCGTTGATGGATGAACTCAAGGTGACAGGTCTTGCTTGTCTTCTAGTCGTCGAACGGCAAAAATATACAACATTGACTATTGAACTATCCCCGGGGGGATCCGTGCCTATGGAAACTGCTTCCATTGCCGACTGTGATACACAACTCGCTAGAAAGCGATGGCGACTGACTTCTTGTCCACCTTGGACGTTTGGTCCACCTTCGTCTCCTCGTGTGGGACAGACCTTACCCGCGAGTGCTTGAGCTCCCCGTGACTGTGGCGGTGAGCTGTCTCCTTCGAGTGGTCGGGGAGGTGGTGAGTCCTCTCGGACGCCGACGAAGTTGACGTCGACGAGGACATGGACGACCCCGACAGCAGAGCCTCCGGTTCCTCCTCCGAGTCGAGCGAGTCGTCCGAATCCGAGTCCATCTGCAGGTCCGGGATGTACTTCTTCAGCTGCTCCTTGAGCTTCCGTAGCCGCGCCGTCTCTTTCCTCACCTGATGCAGTTTCCTGTCCAGACGTTGCTCGTACTCGGACATGGGAGAAACCGGCAACTGTTCCGTAGACGGAGGACTCCCCCCGTCTTGGTTGCTAGTATCCCTGAACGCCGCGGGGGTGCCTAACGGAGGCAACATCTTGGGCGACGACACGCCTGGAGGGGGTGGCCAGGTGGCGTTCTCCCCCCTCTTGTGTCTATAGCTCTCCACCTTGTCGTTCCCTTCACAGTCCCCAGGTCTGTTTACCTCCACGGGAGGTCCGCTGGACGATCGCTCGAGTCTCCTCTGCCTCCTCTCCGCCTCCTGTCGGAGCTGCTTCTCCACGAGCCTCTTGATGGCTTCGTCCGCCTCGTGGTTGGCCGCTCTGGCCGCCATCACGTCCTGGTTCGGCTGCTTCCTCCTCGCCTTGAGCACTTGGTCCTCCGGAGCGATGAGCAGCATGACGCGGATGCGGCCGGCAGGTTTCTTGCCCTTTTGCAGCGGGAACCACTGCTCGAGCCGCTCGCCGGTGCACAAGTTGGCCAGCGACACGGCGCACGCCCCCA
>JAIKVD010000307.1:0-22737 GCA_024679075.1 Phytophthora uliginosa | reverse complement strand
GCCCGGCGCGTTGTGCCCTCGTCGCCGCGCATGGGATCGCCGCGCCCGGACTATGGCGCATCATGCGCGACTTGCTGGCCACAATTCGACGCGAGCAGCTATGGTAGCGGATTGGACGGGGTATGACGGATAATGGGAGACGTATAGAGGCAGGGGCTATGGACCGCTCATGTGGTGTGCGCATTGTGTGGCCCACTATATGACGGAGCAGAGGGGCAGGTTGTGGAGACCGACGGTCTAATCCGAAAGCGCACAGACTTGCAACGGGACGACGCCGGGGCAGGCTGACACCTTGTCCCCGCCACTTGGCCTAATGCCCCCAGCCGCTGTGTGTCACCGCGCTGCACACGCTTTCGAACCCATGCCTGCAATAATGGAGCGTTCATTTGCCACACCATACTGTATTACAAGCTCAGTTGCTGGGGGCAACAAGAGTCCCAAGTCGGTGTTGTCATACAGTGGGTAGCGTCTCCGTTACACTACGCCGGTGACATGCGCGGCGGCATCTTGGCTACGCTCTTCATATGGCAAGAGAGACAGTGCCTTGGTCCCACCCCGCATCAAGACCCTTGCAGCAAGGCTTGCTCGACCATCGTGAAGGCGTTGCGGGGTTTCCGCATACTGATGCATGGATGGTGCTGTTGCCATAGAGTTCTCTCCACTTAAACAGCTCATCCAGGCTATCTGCGCAGCGCCGTCACGTTTGGCAAACGTCGTTTGCTCTGCGCGTGGAGACTGCTACAGTACTTATACAGTATGCGTTGCTTGGCTTGTGCTTTCATGTTCAATGTCTCCGGACTGAATGCCCAGTTCGTCTCCGCCGTTGCGGGCATTGCGCGCAACCAGCTGCTCGCCAGGATGTCTAGGTGCAGGTCGGTATCCGCTGGATATCATCAGTCAAGTTGATTCAGGTATCCACGGGCTGGAACATGTACAGAGGCTTCCCCGCTGGAGAAATTGCAGTGCAATTTGTACGGCCCCATTGACTCATTTTCTCCGAGTCGGCAACCGGCTTGATGCCGGCAATTTGTACTTCTCGGGTCTCTCTCTCTCTACATGTAGCTTATGAGGCAAAGAGGCCTCCGTATCGCAACCAAAGTCGAAGATCTTCTCCGCTGGACTCTGCTGGCAGGGCACTAGCAAGCATTGCAAGTTGCAATTTGCAACGCTAACGAAGCACGCGCCAGCTTCAAGCTGGACGCGGTAGACTCGTCATATCGCAGATACTTTATCCAAGATGAAGATATTCAGACCAAAGTACCACGGACCACAAAAGCCTTTGCACTGTCAAAAGTAACGACCCCTGGATCAAGCATTGACCACCTTCCGTTCCCAGAAATGATACCCACATCCGAGACTTCGGCCGCCAGCACCCCACAGGTCGATGCAGCAGCCAGCGCTGTGTCTACACCTTCCCCAGTGCACTCTCATCCGCCTAGGGAAAATTCAGCGTTGCGGGCGAAGCGCCCGGCGCGCGAGCGCCAGAAGAAGCAGCGCTATGAACTTCTGCACGGCATGACCACAGGTTTGCGCTGTTAGTATTGGTAACACCAATACATGATTGACATCCACTATGCGACCAGAGGAGCGTCGGATTTTCTTGGAGCAAGAGACTGCGGACAAGGAGGAAGCTCTGCAGCGTCTGCAGCGAGCGGCGGCGACGGACTCCACCAGCCAGCGGATTGCCATCGACCTGGGCTTCGACAGCATCATGAACGACAAGGAGATCCGAAGTCTGGCCAACCAGCTCAAGCTCAGCTATGGGGCGATCAAGCAGATGCCCGAGCCGTTCCAACTGCTCTTCTGCAACCCCAGCGAGCAACTGGAGCAGTCTCTGGAACGGTTTGGCGCCAGCTATTGGCACATCCAGTGGCGGCGTGGCGCCGACAGCGTTGCTGAGCACTTCTCCCCGGACGAGCTCGTGTATCTGTCTCCGGACTCGCCGAATGTACTCGAAAGGATGGATCCGTCGAAGATCTACGTGATAGGCGGCATCGTGGACAAGTCCCGCAAGAAGGTGGGTACTATTCGTTGCTGCTAGGAACTGATCGTAGATTTTTGATAACCGACTGGGTCTGTTCTTGCCACAGGGAGCTACGCTGAATGCAGCTACTGAAGCAGGGATCACGACAGTCCGACTGCCGATCCAGGAGAACATCCCCGAGCGGCTGGACCACATCTTGAACGTGAATACGGTTGTGGACGTGCTCATCAACTTCCGCGAGCTCGGTGACTGGCCGCGAACGCTGGAGATTGCGTTGCCGCAGGTGAGTTAAAAGCTGACACAATCACCACAACTGCCGGTCATGTGATCGGAATTGAAGCTAACGGTTCGCTATGTGAATGCCTTGAGCAGCGCAAGCGAAGTCAGATAGGACGGAAGGCCATCCGCCGGCGACAGAAGCAGCAAATGCTGCAAAACTCTCCGGACGAGCCTACAGCAAAGGATGTCGACCGTGGTCAAAGACTCAAAACAATAGCAAGAAACGTGACAACGTTCACGAAACAGGAAACCCCGAAGCAGAGCGACTACTTCACCTTCACTGTTTACGCGATTTTGATGGGACTCTTCATTGCTATGGCTGTCGCAGCGTACATTCAAACTCGAGATCAAGTCGTGGCATGAGTCGCGACCTGGTTTATCGTGGGTCTTGCGAGGAGGGAGACTGAGCTCAAAGGGGACGCGAAGGAAACATTTGAGAAGTTGCAGACGGTTGCTTCGGTCATAGCCCCCATTTTCGCGGTGGTGCTCTTCCTCGACTCCATCCAAGGTTTTTACGAGTTCTTCGCGAAAGTAAGTGCTTCATTTGCATCGTTTGTATCGTGAACTTACTTTCATAGGTAATTAACTTGCTCGTAGTTTGTGCCGCGCAGTGATGTTTGCCAGATACTGCGTAATTCTGCGTATGGAGCGATGTGATGTCGTTTGAAAATACACTGTCATTGCCCACTTATCCGAGTAGGGCGAATCGAACATGCTTCTACAGCTAAGGTCACTCCCGACAAAAAAGTTATTGCTGCAATGTGTTGTTTACGTGCCTGAAATCTCGCAACGTGAATGTCCTGCCATGGAGCAGGCCAATAAATGCAGAACCTATCTCCTTCTTAAGATAAGGACAGCCGTACTAAACGTTCTTGTTAGCTTGTTCAACGAGGGAAACATATCGCAACAGCAGGGAAACATATCTCAACAGGTATGTTTCCCTCCAGAAGTTTTCTTCGAGGCCTCTGGTCTGCCCTGACTCGGCCAGGCCCAGCGCAGAAGTTTTCTTCGAGGCCTCCGGTCTGCCACATCCGTTTGTGTTGCTTCCCCATGTAAAGACATTGGTGGAAGAATATCGTTAACTTCACTGGAGAGTCATCGGAATAACAAAAATGAACTAGACCTCGTCGTCAACCGATAAGGCCGCGTTGTGGTACATTCCTGCACACACTTTCTTGATGAGAGCATGCGTTGTGAAAAAGTCGGTCACGTGATAAGGACAGCCGTACTAAACGTTCTTGTTAGCTTGATCGAGCGCTGTGCCTGGCCGACTTGAGCTGAAGGCATAGAGAACATCGTCGGCCGCCCTGCTCAAGTTTGTTCCAGGATGAAATTACTGTATCCCGTCTGCTCTGCGCCTAGTTCTTTAAAGTGTAATGTATTTTGATTATCTGTGCCTCGTTCTTTTTGACATGGCTTACACCACCCCAATGGGCGCGTTTTCAAGTTAATCTGCGCCTCGTTCTTGCAAACGCAAGCCCCGTATTATTCCGAGATGGGCTAGTATATCGAAATGCTTTACCTCATCCATTGCCAATTCAAGCTGATGCACGAGAGCTGGTGAAGACCACTTGTGTGCGACGACGAAGATTCAAAAGTGAGCCCACTAAGTGGAGAAAGGAGGCACACGATTCATCCCGGAAAACTCCGCAGAGCTTTTCCTGTCTCGTTCTGTAGTCACAACCACTCACAGCTTGCACTTCTTTTGCTTATCAATATCTAACTGGAATGACTAGCATCAACGGTTCAACTTCAACAACTTGCCCGAGTGCCACTTCACCGTTGAAGCCACGCAAACTTTCGTGTTGTGCACTTTGCTTTTTACCCGTATTCAGTATGGCAACCGAGTGTGAGTTCCTGAAGCCTTGGCATGCTGCATTGTGCGCTGGTTTGGCTCAAAGCAGTGTAATTGAAGATGAAATTGAAGATGAGTTTGAAGATGAATCAGATCTACTGGTTGAATTTACCTGTTACCCCTTCAATCGTGATCGTGTGGATCGACGAATATTTTCCCTTCGGGCTAGTCACGAGCCAGCACTACTACGCCAGCTGGGAGAAGCGATCGAGCTGTTTACTCTACTCTCGTTTGTGAGCAATCGAACATTCGTCGAGCGCATGATATGGTCTACGGGAATACGTGCTACGGTAGTAAACGACCAGCTCTACCCAGTCTGGAGATTCCGGTTTTTCGGAACTCGTTCGCTGAAGGATCCCGCTGTGCCTCATACTCCAGTCATGTGGGCCACGATTCTTGGACTTCCGGAGGACCCGTCACCTGAGTTTCAAGCAGCAGCTCAGAAATTAGAGGCGCTGAAGACTGAGGAGTCTAGCGAAGAGAGTTTTCGTTTTTTTGTCCACTGGTCATGCAGATTTCAGTGTTCTCGAGTGATGTGCCAACAGGATATGGTCGAATCTGCAGGTGGGATGAACGAAGTTTTGGGTGAATTTCAGAAGGTGTTAAGTTCCTACCATTGTCCAGCTATATTTTCCCCAAGAGAAGGCTCTAGTACCCGAGTCACCAAAGTGTGATTTCGTGCGGGCAAAGATATTGACTTTGACTGCTTCGTCGGATTTCCTGGAGATGGCAGCAGCTTTGGCTCGGATACCAATGTCAACATTTTGGCTACATCTGGATTGTACATGTACCGATTGGGTTGCAGGCCCTCTTTCTCAAGACGTTTCTCAAGACGTTTCTCAAGGCGTGATAAATGCGCTGAGCACGCTGGTCTGCGGTCGTTCGTTTTGCAAACTATCACGTAAGAATGGAGGCAACTCAATTACGTCTCGGGCAGAGTGCGAAAAGGTAAAGGTGTCATGCCACTCGGTCCCTGACGACGTTTTTGTCGCTGTTTTATCAGCACTTGCTGAAATATTTCCCAAGACACAATTGACAAGCGTCAGTCTCGAGTCGATGAGCCCCGAACGCTGGGCGTGGTTGGTGTACGCTCTGTACTGCAGTACACCCGACATTCGAAACGTCGACAATGCTGTTTCGAAGCTGACAATTCAAGAGCCAACACTGACCAAAGCCGACATGTCAGCTATTGCGGCGGTGTTGGAGACCGGCTACCCACTGATCACATCGAAGGCAGCTCGGGAACAGGAGCGTGTGTATGGGTTCGTACAACTGGGGTCCTCTCAATTACTTGCCGATAGTAACAGCGCCTTGGTTGGATCCTGCCAATTTCGTAGCCGAGCTGCATACGACGCAGGTAAAGGCGGCTTGGTGGATGCCGTTGTTCCTGGTTACGGAGCTTGCACAACGAGACTTGGGGATTCGGTTCACTTCGCGCCCGATTCGAGGAAGCTTTACATGGACAAGTACCGAACTTGTGACCATTTGAACTTGTACTTCAACTTGATGAATGATGTTGGATTGGTGGTAGATTTGCTGGGACTGCTATTTCGTGGCATTCGCAGCATCGAGATTAATGTAAACATCGACGACCTTGGGCAGCCTATATGGGACCTCAGCGTGTTGGCCACCGTGTGCCCACTTCTAGAAGATTTCAAAACGAGCAAGTGTACTGTTGTTGTGCCGACTCAGAATGAGGCGCTGCGCGTCTGGCCTATTCAGAAAATGCTCATCTTGGAGACAGACACGGTCTCAGACCTGGTATCATGCCTGCGAAACCCTGCGCTTCGAATGACAAGAGAACTCGTGGAGCTGGGCGCGGTTTTTTTTCCATTCTTTTGGCGGCTACTTTCCATTCATGGTCAAAAAGATTAGTTTTCATTTATTATTGGCTAGTTTTCATTTCAAAGGAGTTATTGCATTTAGAAAGGTGTCATTGCATTTATTGAAAAATAAATGCAAATGTCGCTGCCTCGTTTAAAAATGTAAAACAATTGTATTAGAATGTATATTAAAAATAGCTTTTAATGAATTTCTTGAAAGTTGTAAGTTGTTTATAAATATGTTGTTTAAAATTTTTTTGACCTCCTCGTTTGCACCGCCAATTTCGCTTCGCTCATGGCGGGCAAGGCGTCGGTAAATAGATATAACCTCCTTGTAAGGGCAACTACTCCGGCCCACGCGCCGACCATTGCAGACCTTCGCTTCGCTTCGGTTGCAAACGGTCTCTCTGAGGCCTCATTCGTATTAATACATGCGTCGCCTAGAGCACTTCAAACATTTGACGAGGAAGAGATGAACGGGCTCGACGCACTCAACGGAGAGTTCTTGGCAGTCACGAAGGAGAAACTCTCCAAGCTGGCAAAGGCTGTGCTGATCAGTGTCGTGAGAAGGGGCTGTACGTTAGGGCATGCCACTATGGAGTCGAAGGCACTTTACCACATGGACGCCAATATCCTGAGCCTAATATTTGTATTCGCCTCGACACCCGCACAAAGATCAGTGAGCACGTACAATAGTCTGGGCTAGCTCGAGACAAGAAGCTTACGAGGGTCGTGCAGTGCTGAGGGAACCGACAGGTGAAAGAATGTTTGAGCGTATCTCAAATGCTATGACTTCTTCATATAGGCCCACAATCCCGTTCTACCGGTAGCTGGTGGTTTGCCACTGTCATTTTTCCTGTGCGGCCGATAGGTCTGGAAATGTGCAGGGTAGCCATAGCCATCACACTACGTTAACTTTCAATCGTTATCAAATGTCAGGGCCTTTACTCATTGTGACTGATAGCGTTTTTGGTAACCCCTTTAATCACCCGTAGCGCGCTATCGCTATCGGCAAAACGACTTTTGGCGAACACGTTTCTCGTTGCCTCCTATCGAAGACCTGAGTCTGTGGCTAAATGTAATGACAGCCTACCCGTTGCTGAAGCAATTGAAGCATCGCAATAAAGCAGAAATCTGAAGATTTTGTGAGAACAAGTTTTTTGGAGTGAGTAGAGTGGCCGCTGCTCCGTTCAAAATGGAGCACAGTGCATCGTGCTGGTAACGCAAGGCTGACATTCGCGCAAGTAATACTAACGCGACGACATCAACCGCGACAGTATCCTGCATTCTGCCGGGAGTCGCGCGCGCCAACACTGTTGGGCCCACAGGTAGTACAGTACACGACTCGCACTGGACGGTAATCGGGTGGGAGGACTGGACGGTTCTAATGTCGAATGAAACGCGAGAGGTGGTGTTGGGAATGGCAGGATCATTGTTTCCCACGTCGTAGAGCTCGTCCGACCAGTGGTCCAGTCGTGCCGGCATCTTCAGTGAAGATTCTTTACGCAAAAGGATTCCAGGGAGTTGCCGGTACATGACCACCTAGGGGTACACCGTTCGCCACTGTTGACTATGCATGACTTCGGCAATCACGGCTACCCAATCATCGTAGCATACCCCGCGCATTGCTTGAATTCCGGGCTTTGGCTCGTTTCGCGTGCTATGAGTAGACTACTTAATGGAGCTTTCTGTGGTGATGCGACCAGCAGATCTATTGCGATTTTTCTTGTCCTGGCGCCCACGGTATCCAAGTCGTGAAGTTCTCAACCGTGCTCACGAGACTCTCTATCGGTCGCACGCCATTTGAGGCTCATATTTTGAGCTGAGCTTGTGCCCGAGATACTCGTTGTGGAACACGAGCTGCTTCAGGATGCTTCTGCTCAAAACTTTTTCCTGACGCGGTCGTACTCCTTGACGTCAGTCTCGACTCTCGAAATCAACTTACAGCTCGCTTGCGAACAATTATTGACTTCTGCACGCGTAGCTCGAGCCACCTTGGCGATGGCCACCGCTGCGGTCTTCGTACTTGCCGTCTTGTTGTTACCGTGACGTGGAGTTCGAATGCTGCGGTGTACTTAAGTAATCTCTCTTCCGGCCGACTCGATCATCACTACGCCACATCTTTACCGTGCGCGTGACACACTCCTCCCGTGTGCACATACTTAACGCAGCCTTCTACTCGACACATCGTTCCGTCTCCATGCTCACGACACACACCTCTTCTGTGCGAGCACTTGTTGCACCCTTCGGCCTTGCAAAGTTCCTGTCCACCGTGTATCCTGCACTTGTTCTTGGCTTGTTGACGTCGAGTGCATCCGTCTACAATGCACATCTTGCCTCCCCCGCCCCCGTGCTCTCGACACATTCCAGCTCGGTGGGCCAATTTGGAGCAACCACGCACCCGACACTTGTCTTTTCCGCCGTGAATCCTGCAGCGGTTGTTCACCTGTTCCCTACGCGTGCAGCCCTCGACAACGCACTGCTTCCCTTCGCCTCCGCCGTGCGCTCGACACAGCCCTCGACTCTGAGCAGCCTTCTCACAGCCATCAGTCCGACACTGCGTCCGACCGCCATGAAGGCGGCAAACACCTTTGGCTTGTTCTCGTCGGTCGCAGCCTTCCACCAGACACAGTCGACCACCTTGACCTCCGTGTACTCGACACAAGCCCGTACGTTGCGGATAACCCTCACAGTCGTGGACAGCACAACGTCGTAATGGTGGTGGAGACTTCACAGCGGAAGTACTTGAGCTTGTTGTGTTTGTAGCAGGAGTCGAAGCTGTACGTGCAGACATCGCTAACAATCGGAAGTGAGACTTTCTCTCTCTCTCGCCTCTCTCTCTCCACAAACACTCTATCCCAAAAAACAATTCTCACAAGTCGCAGATTTTTGCTTCAACAACAGGAATCAGTGGCATCTTCTTTTTCTTGGCCATGAATCGAGTCCGACGTTCTCGTGGTGGGATGTATCTCCGTCTTCGACAGTAAACGTAAGTATGGGACGACAACAACGTTTGGATCGTGGAGTGTCCCATTTCAACTACCTACGAATTACATGTACATCTAGGGGGGCCATCGTGGGGGGGGGTGAATCGTCAATGACCAACAAGTCACGCACCCAGATTTTTCGTTCGGTCCGCGACGTATTCTACCTGAAATTCAAGTACCGGACGTAGTCTGCAACTGTTTGGTGACGGTGATCGTCGAAGTCATGCACAGGCAGCAGTGACGAACGGTGTACCCGAAGGTGGCCATGTACCAGCGACTCCCTGTAATTCGGTATATCTTTTGCGTGAAGATATCAGCACGACTGAATCTCTGGTCGTACGAGCTTTACGACGTCGGGATCAACGACCCTGTCCCGCCGTTCGAGTTTCGATCGACATTTGAACCGCCCGGCAAGCACCCGTTCATCGTCCAGTTTGACTCGGGGCGTGTCCTCGCATTGCTGCCACCAGGCTGGCAAGACACGAGCGTGATTGACGTCGTGGAAGTACGTACACCAAGCTTGACACCATGGATACTCTTTTGTTTTTCAAGTATAGGAACCTCGTTCAGTGCAGGTGTGCACTCCTCAAAGGAAGGAAAGCTATAGCATTACCGGTACTGCAATCAACTTCCGGAAAATTTGTAAGCCTTCAACTCCACCGGGAAATAACTCCTTTGAATCCGCGGATACGCGGAGATGTGCGTCGGTGGATCGAAGAACAACAAACGACATAACGAAAATGAGAAACGGGATGAAGAACAGTGTATGGCAGGGAGCAGAGGAGAACTCCTTTGAATCCACCTGAGAACACCGGATTTATTTTGTCTGGTGCGCCTTCTGATGATTGAGGTGCTGATCCGACGGACAACTTGTCCGGGACAAAGGTCGGCACGTGCGCAGGGTCGTCCGGACCGACGTGGATTCAATCCTTGTTACACTTATGCATTTGGTGGTACCGGTACATATATTTCCCTCCCATCCCAGCTATCGCGAAGCCCCAATACCGGTATGCTTCTGTAGGGTTGGTTAACTAGGATGTGAAGCCCAGACACCTACCTACCCAACACCAATCAAGCGTACTGAAAGCAAAATGATGTATTAATACTACGTAGTTTGGCCTATCAGCAAAAACTCCCGAAGTTCATTACGACCAGTTCATTAAGCTTATCCAAGCTTGCTAATCCAGTTGGGGTGTTGACTCCTGTAGTACGCCGAGTAGCTGTACCACAGGTATTACCGACCATAGATCTCGATATAATTATCCGACGCTTTTTTGAATAGCTCGTGGTCAAAGTTCTTGAGCTCCATTTTCTTGAACACCGTCGTCAGGGTCCAACTTAGAATTCTTGAACTTTTCAGTGAGCGAGTGTTGAAGACGTTCCATAACTATAGCTTCGTCCGCTTCGAGTTGCTTGAGCGAATTGGATTTGGTCAACACAGTCGGCACCGCAGCTGACTTCTCGGACTTGGGGACGCTTTTTTTGGTCAATGTTGCAAACCATTTCGCCATGCCTTCATGGAACTCGTTCGCTCTGTCTTCATCTTCCAAGTCCTTGATGCGTCGATCACCACCAGTCTCACTGGTTCTCAAGGACCGACCGAGACCTGAGGAAGTCGTCTTGATGAGCGACAAGTTCACGTTCTCAGAGGCCGAAATGACATCGCAGCATGTGAGCAGGGCGGTGACAGCAAGCAGTAGAAAAACTCCAAGCTGCATCGTGGCTTGTACTTGGCACTCGGATGTTGAGAGTAAATTGCGAAGTAAATTCGGACTGGCGTGGGGCCGTACGACTGTGCAAGAAAGCAATGTTTCGTTGGGTGGTTGGCTACGACCAGATCCCCAATAGCCAGTTGTTGAAGTCCCATCTTCATGTACTGCATCATTTTCGTGGTATTGTTGACCGAACAGGCAGGGCGAGGTAAATCCGGCGCTGAGTACCAACTTGCGACTACATCTAGCAAGTTGATCGTTGGCCTGCGACTTTTTTTAAAAGTTATCATATTTCTTTAAAAAAATATGATAACTTACTGGTCCTACAATATACAATTACGGACGATATTATTATACTCTGGCTCATAATATGAGCAGCCCTGGGTCACCCAAGTTGGGTGTGAAGTCCTCGCTCTCCCAGCCCAGCACGTCTGGACCACTTTTCTTTTAAATCACAATTTGTCGAAGAATTTTGTTACGAAGTACTACATGTATGACAGTCGAAAAAATAGCAATCAATTCACCGAATCTAGAGAAGCATTAATAGAGACCTTTCATTGAGATGTATTTTTGTCAAGTATTTAGAGGTAGGAACCTTGTTCTGTGCGGAGTGCTATTCATTAGGAAGGGTAAGCATTTTGTCCTGCAACAAGGCATCATGGCCTTCCTGGCCACCGAGGATCGCTTTGGTCCAGACTTGAACAGATACAGGCAAGGTGAACCTGTAAGTCTTCAACTCTTCTTTCATGGCGACGCAATTAAACTCTAACGCTGGTACCTGCTTAGAATCCATGCACTTACATCCCTGGAAACGACAGGGTTTTGCTTCCTGGTGGGGAAAATGCAAGTGGAACCTTTGGCTATCACCAGTCCGAGCAACACGAAAACCCATCCCATTTCGTGAACGCGGCCTGCTCTTCGCCTGCCATAGCCGCCACGTTGAAAGCTTTGGAAGAAAATTCACTGCAGCGCATGCGCGAAACAAGCGTGCCAACTCCTTGTACCTACGCGCCTACAGTAGACGGTCAATTTCGTCGATTCTACATACTGAAAGAGATCCTGGCCGAGCGCAAGCGCATTGCGATTCAGAGGAAACTTGTGAAAAATGAAGATGCGATGACAGCTCAAGAGCTGCATCTTGCTTTGGGTCCTGGAAGCTACGAAGTGAGCCAAGACGTAAGATAAAATCAGCGTACCTGTCAAAAAGCAGTGATTGATATTGTATCTGGTTGTTGCTTGTGCCTTACAGACAAACCAAGAGATGATTGCTATTTCGTTTACTTTCTCACATGAGAAGCGTCACGGAATTTTGGATAATGCAGCCGCGGTGGGGCGTGTAGGGTGTAGTCCAGGCCCAGCACTTTATCGTGTCGATAGGAGTACAGCCGTTCCCTCAGCTTCAACTGTAGCAAGTACGCCATTCCGATCAAAACATGCTGCTGCATTTGTCTCGGTAAGGATATCATCAGTTGTCAGTGTATACTCCATGTAGTATCTTATTTTTTCCTCATGGTGGTGCAGCGAGTGCGCAGTGACAGTCAACTCCACCAACAACAGAAGAACGACGCTGCGGTGTACTCGAAGGAGCTAGCAAAATCCTATCAAGAACTTGGCGCGAGCGTTCAGGTGGCGAATTTTTAACCTCCTAACGTTTTCATCACAACTGATTTAACAAATTCTTTGTTTGTGCAGCGACTTGGAAACCGACTCGCATCTCCAGAGTTTCGTGAAAAAACTTTTCAGCGTTTCGACAAGGACGTGAATGCCGTTGAAGCTTTTCGACGAGGACCAGGCAGCTACGGCTCGCCATGTCAGTGTACCAGTCTTCCTCGACGCAACGGTGACAATGTCAAGAATGATGAAGGTGCTTCCACTCGGGTCGACTGCTTCCAGCTATCCCCGTTACCGTCTGTCAAACCAAGCACCTCCTTTGGCTACGTGGCCAGTCGAGACTTGCTGACGTCCATGATCGCGGCAGGCCATGCCAGTGCGCACACCATCGGACCAGGTGTATATGACGCGCATCCATCCTCGTTCATTTTACCCACCCACAACCTAGGATACAAACAGGAGATGAAGCGAGTGGAGCCCAAATCCAGGCTTCAAAGTATGAGTAGAAGTAGAGCCAGGTCTGCAGACAGTGACGCCAATGGAGACACGCAAGACGACACAAGAAGACTGAGCCGAAAGGAGATGTGGAATGTCATGAAGCAAGGACCAACGCTACCTTCATAGCTCTAGTCTTGTTCTGCACAACACTTTTAGTTTTGCTGCTGTGTGCTGCTCCACGGACAGCTCTATCAGCTAACTCGTCGAAGAATCACAGCCCAGTTTGACTCGTCGTAGTAGCTTTCCTCCACCTCGGCGTTGCCTGCAAGTGCCACCAGACTCTCGAGCTCGCCTTGCTTGAACATGTGGCAGTACCTTTCTACCACCACGCGCTCTTGCATCTTCGAACTCGATCTATCCCCAGCGTTGTCATCACTGCTTACATCTCCGTCATCACTCGAGCCCTTTTGAGATTCTTGAGCTTGATCGTTTTTCTGACTAGCCTCAGTTGCTTCGGCATCAATCGAGGAGTCTCCAGTGGAAAAGGCGAAGCGCTTGTCAAGGTTCCAAGGCACCATAAAATCCTGTCGGCCCTCCTCAAAGCGGCGACGAGAACCTTTCATCTGCTCATGTGCCCATGCGTAAATGATTCCACGGCCACCCACACGTAGAACACGTAAGATCTCCTTCACTGCTGCCAACCGATGGCCAAGTGTACTAAGATGGTGAAGCACAGCAATCGACAGTGCTGCATCGGACGAGTTTGAGCGCAACGGAACTGCCAGCGCGTCACACACCATCGCATCAAGGTCGCGATCGCGACATATTTTCACGAGTCGCGAGCTGCGATCACCACCCACTACAAAACTTTGAGCTGCATCCACACACTTCATGTACTTGCCGTTTCCGCATCCGAGATCAGCGATCATAGAGCCCTCTGGTAGCGACGAAACAAACTGAGCAACCCTAGGCCATGGGCTGTGGCGAGTGCTACTGAAGTGCGCCGCTACTGTTTCATAGAACTCGTGAACATACTGTTGCTCCAACGCCGTAGGAGCCAAGCTCATCGTCTCTTCAACTGCAGACTCCTGTTCATCATCATTTGCAGCCTCCTGGCCATCCCGACCCGGGGTATCACAGTACTTGGGGAATTGGCACTCGCAGGGCCCCGATCGAATCTTGCGGAACGTGATGCTCACTCTCCGTTGACGGTTCACCTGCTTCCCATCGATCACGTCAAACGTACGCGGCACAATGGCATGCTCCCACTTGTAGCGACTGGCACCGCTCAGCACCGCCAGCGACCGCGCCGGCAGCAGCACGCCTTCATTCCGCCCACCGTCCAGGGATCGGAAATCCATGACCACTTCACTGCAGATACTCAACGACGCAATGGTGGTCGTGAACGCCGAATGCGTGTCTAAGTGGAACGCGATGCCTTGTCCGGGCAGGTACTCATTCACCGTAATTTGGTCCGGTTTGTCGCCATCCATGATCCCGCATTGGGCAATCTTGTCGATAATGGGCTGCAGCACCTCAGGAATAGGCTCTTTCATCGGCTGGTCGGGGTCGCACCTCCTCGTGTCGTAGTTGAACTCGTAGCCAAAGTGCTGCACCTGTCTCGCTCGAATGGTGTTGGCCCAATGCGCGCCATTCTCCCGCTCAAAGAACGCGACGCACGCCGCCTCCTGCTCTTTGGTGATGAACTCGGCCTCGAACCTCAGTCCGGGGACTCGCAGTCCTGGGGGTTCAGCGTTGCGTTGCACGTTGTGCACCCTCAGCAGTCGATCGCGCGCCTCCTGCTCCTTCCGCGGCATTGCGAACTCCGCATACATGGGGCGTCGGCCCAGCAGCTCGCACGGCTTCTCGTGCAGCATCTCGCGCAGCTTCTGAGCCGCCAAGACACTTGAAAGATCCAGCAGCACTACGCGGCGAGATCCGGAGCCGTAGAGCACGCGTCTCACGATGGAATTGGCGTCTGAAGGCTCATAGCTGGACTGCAGCAGCTGCAGCAAGATCGGGACGAGCTTGGGCTCCGCGATGGCCTTGTCCTTAATGCGACGGCTCATCGTGAGCTTCAGGAAGCTGCTGGGCTGCTCATCGGCCACGAAGTCCGTCAGCTGGAGCTGCGCAGCGCCCGCGGAGTCAACCGTGTCGCCCATGATGGACCAATCGATCAAGTGATGATTGACTTCGATTTAGTGACAAACATTATATGTCACTAAAGTGAAGCTATACGATGTAACACTCGAAATGGATACAATATTAATACATGGATACATTTGACATTAACTGCACCTTCAGGGAGATGATCTTACGGGTGGAAGTGGCGAAGTCGCGCCGCGCCTCTGGTTGGTTCGGGTTCATCAGTCGCAGGTTTGTTATCCTTGTGTTGGCGCTGCCAGACGCACAACTTGCCGTAGAAGTCTGGAGACACGATGGTGGGGTCGAACGGGTGCCAGCGGACGTCGCGCGTGAGGCCGCTGGGCCTCATCGCGAAAATCTCCACGAGGTCGCCGGTGATGCTGTCGTACACGTACACGCGACCGTCGGCTGAGCCCGTGTAGATGTACTTTTGGGCCGTCGAGTGCAGCGGCGAGAAGTAGCAGCGGATGAGCGTCTCGACGATCATGTGTCCGCGGTACGTCATGACGGATCTGTCGTCTGGGTGCTCTATTGGCATCAGGTTGCGTCCCGGATACGCCTGGTAGCGGTAGTCCCATGAGTACGGTCTGCGGAAGGGTGCCAGCTTGTCATGGTCGTCCGAAGAGAAGCACTTCCGGATATCCCAGAGCTTGGTGGTCTGGTCCTTCGAGTTGGAGATGAAATAGTAGCCATCGTCCCTCGACGAGATGTGGGTGATGCCGTCTGTGTGGCCTGGGAACACTCCCTGCGGCTTCGGGTTCGACTCGGACAGCACGCGACGGTCCCACAACTTGATCAACGAGTCATCCGAGCCGCTCACAAACACGTTGGTGTGCAGAGGGCCGTCCACAAATGCAATGGCGTTGACATCGTCATGGTGGCCAACAACGTGACACATGGGCACTCGGGTCTCCATATCCATCAGCACAACACTGCTCTGCGACGTTCCAGCTACGAATTCCGTGCCCGACGCATTGATATCAATGCACCACACCCCAAAGCGTCCGAACCTGCTCATCCGCATGGTGTGACCGTCACCCCTCCCTCTGGTCGGACGTGCCAGGGGGAACACGCACTCCTTCCCATCCTCGTCAAAGTCCGTGCCCACCATTCTCACGTTGCTGTTAATGGTCGAGTACATGACGTTCTTGTCGTCGGGCGTGAACTTGGCGTCCGTCACCGTCCAGCTGACGTCACGCACGGGCAAGAACGCCGCGCGCGTCCAGTCAATGGTGTCGTAGAGCATGATCTAGGACCCTCGAGCCGGTACTGTTGAACCCCCCGCAGTACAGGCGGTCGCGCACTGTGTCCACGACTCGACAGTGCTTGTTCTCCTGGAAGGGCATGAAGGTTTCCTGCAGCTTGATGAGCTGCGCCTTGGACGACGCGCCCACCTGTTCGCGATGACACAAGGTGCGGAACAGGAGCTGTTTGCGGCCGGGCGAGCCCCCCACTGAGTCCTCGTTGTAGCCGCGCAGCTGGTGGGCGATGCGCTCGAGCGGCAGCAGATCGCGCTGCTTGTTCTCGAACTCGGAGCGCCGGAAGGCACTAGACGCGTACGGCTCGCCGTCGAACACCTTGTCCAGCTTGGCGCGCTCGTCCGACGAGAGCACGGGCGAGCCGTCCGCGTCCTCGAAGGTCACGGAGGCGGACTCGCCCTCGTACTCGGGCGTCCAGTCGCTGTCGTCACCGTCATCGTCCTCCGAGTCCACCCAACGCAGCAGAGACGACATCATTCCGCGTGAAGAGATCCGAATGAAGATATGCTTCTCTGTGAGTCGGTCGGTCGGTTTGGTCTCTGCATAATCAGGTTTGGACTGCATAATCAGAATTGTGATCTCGGGCTCTGATTGGGCGAGGCAACTTCGGGCTCTGATTGGGCGAGGCAACTTCAAGGAGACTTCAAGGAGGCTGCTACCAGACTTTCAGCCATTCCGCAGCAAGATATGAGCTCGTGTGGGGATACCCGAACTGCCGTCTGTGGTTCTAAATAGCCGCAACAGAATCGACGAGTTAGCATGAACTCAATTATTTTTAGCGTTGCCAATTCGTACATGGTCAATAATGACCATTTGGAAGGACCATTGGTCATCCAAATGCTCGAGCGACTACATTTACGCCGAGTACCCGTACATCGGCCCTGGCTACAAGTACGACAAGACCTAGCAGTGCAAGCACTACTGGGTGCTCGGCGCGAAGGCGAGAGCTGCGCTTAGATTAACAAGCAGACTGACATTGAGAAAATAATGGTCTCCCCATTGTTGGTTACCGGTATGATCTCACGCAATAGCTTTCTCATAAATAACATTCGAAGCCATTCTGCAGTAGCAGATCAATGCATTGCTGCCGCAGATACTTCGTGACCTAAGGAAATAGCCGGCTGAAGTAAATGTATAAAAATGTTGATATTTACCCTGGTGATGCATCAAAAGGTGGTTGAAGCGTTTCCACCAATGGCAGACGACCGTCACCTTCGGTCAGACTCTGACGGCTAGGTTCTGATCAGCTATTTCGAGCGTGTCAATATGCAACATAAATACCCTACTTTGCTCACTCATCGGGCCGTGATGCAGAACTGTCCCTCAGTGTCACTTTCAAAAGTCGCGAAAATCATCAACTTCACCAGCGAACATGATGGAGGCTCTACGATACTGCTGGAAGACGCTCGCAAGTATCTGGAACACGTACCAGGTCGAATCCAACGGAGCATACTCGGTCGAGCGTTTGAACCACCTGCGTGACTACAGCGAACGCGTCACCACGACGCACTGCGTGCTCGTCCTGGTACTAACCTCGCTACCCCCATTGCTACTGTGCGTATTGCTCGAGAGCATCCCGCTGCGCTCGCCGACCGAAGGCATCGAGTACAGCTTTTTGCTGTGGGTGCGCACTTCAGTTATTACAAGCGTCGTGATCTTCTGTCTTCATTCAACATCTGCCGTGGTCGACTTTATCCACTTTGATGGCAGCAACTGGGGCCGGTATCATAAGCACCGTCGGGACATTCGGGCTTGCATACGCTGTTGGCTTCCCACTCCCGTTCACGCTGTTGTGCGAGTCGGCCATCGGCACAGTCTTTATGTGTCTCGGTATAGTGGTTATCTGGGGTTCCTTCCTCGCTAGCAATCGCGGAGGCCGAATTGCATTTATTCACCACTTCACATTGGTGGCCTTGCAAGTTAGCGTGGCATGGGTGTATCCAGCATACGCGTACGTGTTTAATCAGCTCTCGGGTGTACAACAAATAGCCGCGATGACACTATTACCAGTGATCAGATTGTTCTACAAGAACACGTTCGCGCACATGGTTTGTGCTTACCCAGATCTCACGTCTTGCGCCGTTGTCTCAGCGCAGATTTGTATCACGTGTTGTTCATGTCTTGGTGTATGAATGGCACTACATCCAAGAAGGCCATCGTATCTTTGATGCTTGTCGACGTCCTTGAAGCTTCATTTGCGCTTTACGAGGTCAACATGGCAGTTGCTCACATCACTGCGAGTGTTTCGAAGAAGATTTCGTTCCTGAAGAGGGCGTTGGGATATTTGCGTTCTCACAGCAGCTTTACGCACGAGAGGACCGATTCATTGCTGAATAGGACAAAAACAGCCATGGGCCCATTCCCTCCCTCCTCTGAATTACCTAAAGTTACCACAGCTGCACGTCAGGACCCGCAGATGAGAACGAATGTCAACCTCGGATTGACCTGCACCGCAGCAATTTGTTGTCGGCGCGTGAAAGAATCACGCGTTGTGCCATCGGACGCAGATCCCAACGATATCCAAACGACGCAATCCGCTCAAGTAGCCACGGAAAATAATGCTCGAAAATGTGAGTTGTCACGCACAACGAACCCGAACGTTGATACGGCTGTGTTTCACGAGTTTCTGCACCACTCCCTAAGGCTGCTCTACACGACCGAGTTCTTGTTGCTGATTGAGTTGACGGAGGTCATCATTCCCTGCATCTACAGTAAGAGATTCTATTATATCGTTTCTCCCGGATCTTCACTAACTCACTAACTGTATTTCTATCGTGCCGATCAGGCCTGTACCTAGTGACGGCGTACCACCTGCCCAACCGTGTGTTCCTGAGCAACCTGCATGATAAATCATTCGACGAAGTTTCGTACAACATCCTCGCACTGCTTGGCTACTCGTCGTTGGAGCTCATATCGCTGATAGCGCTCGGAATCATCCTTCAGCGACGCACTAACATATCGGTTCTACGACAAGTCGCGTTCGTACTGGAGACCCACTGGCAGCTCATCCAGGCGAATATGTGCTTGTGGGTCATTCTAGCTGTACAGGCGCCTCTAGACACTACGGGGTGGACTTCTCCACCCGCTTTGATTGGCTCAAGCACAAGTGATACCCAATTTGGGTGACCCAAATCCTGATTTCGTACTTAAATGAGATAAAAAATACCTACAAACACGTCAATATCCTTCTTCAAGCAGCAGCAATGGGGGGCCGGAAGCACACGTCGCGCGTGGTGTTCGCCATCTTCTTCTTTATCGGCATCGGGTCGTCCCTGCCATGGAACGTGTTCATCACCGCACAGGCCTATTTCCAGCGCCGGCTGGCGGGCACCTCGTACGAGGACTCGTTCCTCAACTGGTTCAGCATGGCCTTCAACGTGAGCACGCTCATGACGATGCTCATCCGCACGGCCGTGATCGCGGAGCGGATGGCGGGGGCTGTGCGCACCGTCTTCTTCTCGCTCATCGTCATCATGGGCGTCATGTTTGTGCATTGCGCCTGGACGCGCATGCCCGAGTTCGACGGCAGGTTACTGCATCAAAAATGACACATTGATACAATTGACGACTAATTTGTGTCATTTTTGCTGTTTCTTACTGTTAGGCTATTCCTTCTTCCACATGACCATGATGAGTATATTGCTGGTGGCGTGTGCGTCGACACTCATGCAGGAGGGACTGCTTCGCATTGTGGCGACGTTCCCACCGCAATACACGCAGGCGGTGGTGAGTGGGCAGAGCTTTGCTGGATTGGCAGTCTCGCTGTCCAATTTCATCATTTTGTGGGCGGGTGAGGACGACACGAGACTTTTCTACGGGCTACGCGCTAATGCGGACTTGTGTGCGTTCCTGTACTTCGTGCTGGTGTTTGTCACGCTCGTTCTGTGTCTGCTGTCGTTTGCGGTTTTGACACGGATGGCGTTGTTCCGCCACTACCAAAGCGTTGACCATCCAGGACACCATCAGCAAGAGTACTTTGATGATGAATCGAGTGAGGCTGATACGGTGGACACATTCGATACTTCCTCGCGGAAGAGATTGCTTGACGAGGAGGACGGCGGTGAAGGAGTCAGTGATAATAAGGTAGATATGCTGGAGGTCGCGTTCAAGATCCGAGCCTACGCGGCTGCGACGTTCTTCATCTTTATCGTGACTCTAGGAGTCTTTCCCGGCATCACCTCGGCGATCAAGTCCGTGCATCCAGACAAGGGCCTCTTCTTCGACAAGTTGTTCACGCCGTTCACGCTCATCCTGTTCAACACGTCGGATTTCGTGGCGCGATTGTCCGCGTCGTGGTGGCCCGAGATGGGACAGAAGAAGGTGCTGCTGGCCAGTTTGGCTCGACTGCTCTTCTTCCCGCTGCTGATGCTGTGCAACCTGCAGAACAAGTCGCACGAGGTGATCACGACGGTGGTCTTCCGCAGCGACGTGCTGGCCATAATGATCATGGCCGGCTGCGCCTTCTCCAACGGTCTGCTGTGCACGTTGGCATTCATGGAATACCCCGACCTCCTCCGCAAGAACGCAGAGAAGGAACTGGGCGGAAGTATCATCTTCTTCGTGTTGTCTATCGGCCTCACCGCCGGCTCGCTCATGTCCTTTGTCCTCCGCGCCATGTTGAAGCCATGAACCAAAATTTGCATACATGGCTACAAATGACTACACAATTTAAGACTAAAACTTACCTATACACAAATACTAAAAGTTTCAAAATATATGTCGCCGACCATCCAGTGGCGATCATGACGTCGAAGCTCGAGTACCTGCAGCGATACATGTCCGGCGGCGGCGGTAGGCCCCCAGTCTCCCTCGCCACCTCCTCCCGATATATCTATGACGCTAATGCACTTGCTGCCACCCTTTTATCGCTGCTTTAGACGCTGCCGACGGCGAGAAGAAGGAGAAAAAGGTCAAAAAGACCAAAAAGACCAAAAAGTCCAAATCCTCCGCTCTGGGCACGCGCGTGGTGGACGCGGACGACGCGTGGGAGCAGTCGGCGCCCAGCCGCGACGACATCGAGAAGAAGTGGGAGCTGGACGCCGCGGAGGACGAGCAGCCGCTGGTGGTGGCGGCGGACGGCGAGGAGATCGTGGACCCGCAGGATCTGCCGGTCTACGTGGACTCAGACAAGTATCTGGACGAGTTCAGGGGCCGCAAGAGGCCGCAGAAAGAGGACGAAGACGGAGACTTGTCGCCATCTCGGAAGAAGACGGGGAAGGGGCGTCGTGGAGGTGAAGACAGCGAGGATGACAAGTCCCCGCCTAGAAGACCTAAGAGTGACGACGCCTCTCCACCTCGGAGACGCTCGGGTGGTGATAAGAGAACATCTAGGAGAAGGAGGGAGGAAAGTGATGAGGATGCAAGGGATGCATCGCCACCGAGACGTGGAGAACGTCGGGGGAGGGATGCAGATGCCTCCCCGCCACGTGGACGTGATGACGATGCGTCTCCACCTCGTCGACGTACTATGAAGAGCTCGGCGCGTAGTAGACGCAGTGGTGATGAAGGTGACGCCTCTCCTCATCGAAGCAACGCGAACTCGTTGAGTCGTAGACGCGAAGGTGATGACGATGCAACACCTCCTCGCCGCAAAACAGAATCGTCGCGGCGTACGCGTGGTGAAGACAGGAACGATGCCTCACCACCTCGGCGTAGCAAGGTAGGGTCATCTCAGCGTGCACGTGACGAAGTTAGCGATGAAAAGGACGAGAAGAAGGCAGGCTTGTTCACTGCTGCTGAGTTCGAGCATCAGCGTAAGATCGCAGCGAAGCATAATGATGTCTTGCGGGGTGTCGATGCCTCTGAAATGGGTGCCAACGCCGAGACAGTGTATCGTGACAAGCGGGGTCGTAAGTTGGACATGCTCAACGAGATGGTTCGGCAACAAGAAGTTTTGGAAGGCAAGCGGAAGCGCGAGGAGCGTGAAGAGTACGAGTGGGGCACAGGCGAAGTGCAAAAGCGTGAACGGAAATCTCAACAGGAGCTTCTGGAGGAGATGAAGAAGGCACCATTTGCCCGTCATGAAGACGATAAAGACCTGGAACGTAAACGTCGTGAACGCGTGCGTGCTTTCGATCCCATCAACAGCAAGATTTTCCAGGAGGACCCTCTAGCTGAAGGCAAGAGCAAGAACAAGAAGAGCAAGAAGTATAAAAAGAAGGCTAGCAAGTTAAAGCCAAAGTACGCAGGCCCGCCTGCTCCACCCAATCGCTTCGGAATCACACCAGGCTACCGCTGGGATGGTGTTGTGCGCGGTACAAATTGGGAGGAAAAGATCATGATGCGGCAGAATGCCAACGCAGTGAGCGAAGAAGCCTACAAGTACGCTGTTGCTGATATGTAAGGGAGGTTTTAGGAGATCACCAATCAATAGTGCCAATGGGAGAACATGCTCAAATTTCACTTAGACGTCAGGTTGTGCTCAGTTACTCGGGTGCAGAGAGAGAGGGAGTATTGAGGGAAATGCGGCTCCTCGGGCGATTCCAAAACTGACTTGGGAATTGTATGGGAGCGATTCGGAAAGTTAGGACGGAATTCACAATACTCCCGGCTCGAACTAAACACACATTTGCCATCACATCAATCTGCCCCATGCTAGGAGGAGGACGCGCGTGCGCGCTGCGGGTCGCCAGCGAGCTGCTGCG
>JAIKVD010000306.1:0-22773 GCA_024679075.1 Phytophthora uliginosa | reverse complement strand
TCAGCCGCGAGCTCTCGGACGAGGAGCGACAGGAGCTGGAGCAGTGGCGCATCGTGGAGCGCGCGGCGGCGCTGGACGCCCAGGGGCCCACGCCACAATGGAGCAAGAAATTTTCCGTGTTAGCCTCCGTCCTGGAGCGTTTGTACGCGGAGTTGGAGAAGGATCCACCCGTCACTTCACCTTCAAAGATGGCTCTGAGCCGTCCGGAGACTGGCGACGGGACTTCCCCCGTGCCCATGAAAGAGCTGCCGCTGCCCACTCAAGTGGCGCTTAAGATGTTCTTCCGCACGTGTCAGTCGCTGCGGGATCCGATTAAATTGGCGGCTAACAGTCGACTGTCGGTGCGGATCGCCAGCAAATTGCCCGTGATCTTGACGACGATGCCCCCGTGTGTGTTGTCGCCGGGCTTGGTGGACGACACGTTGGAGGATGGAGGTGATGTTTCCAGTGTGTTTTACCAGTTGTTTCGGTTGTTTGAGCAACTGCTTGGAGTGGGTGATGAGGTGGGTGGTGAGAGCTCTACGACTTCTCGTAGTGGGGAGAGGGTCTGTCTCTCGGGTAGCGATCGAGCTACGGTGATTGTAGCGTATGTGGCGCTGGCGTTGAAGTGGGGGAGATTGGCGTACTTACTGAAGGGAGTCAAGTTGCTGCTGGAGAGTGGCGGCGAACTTGATGGGGCACGATTTGAGCCGCTTGGACCTCTTTTCCGGGAGCTTGCAGCTACCTCAATCGAGCGACCACAAATTGCATTCGGTGAAGAGGAACAGCCGCGTGGTTATCTGATGAGTTTTGGCAAGGGGGATCATGGTAAACTTGGTCATGGCCAATGCTCGCATGTAAGTTGCCAGGAGGGTAACTGTACTGAGAACAAAATGGTGCCAACTATGATTGCAGCAACCAGAGATGTGCTATTTCGTAAAATCGACTCACTTTCGACGCACAGTATCGCCATAACTGCGAAGGGCGAAGCAATGGCCTGGGGTAACGGTGACAAGTATCGTCTGGGGCATGGTTCCTCTTCGAAAGAGTACATGCCGCGAACGATTGAGTTTCTCAGCCTAAAAGGAAGAGTGCGCGATTTGGCCTGTGGGCTTGGGCATACGCTTGCCCTAATGGAGTCTGGAGAGCTCTACGCATGGGGAAATGGTTCCAACGGGCGATTGGGTCTCGGCGACACTAATGATCGCTCTTGTCCAACGCGAGTAGTAACTCCCCCACTATCAAGCGAAGAATCGTCCGAATCAAACAGTGCGTCAACTGCACCAATACGATTTAGACATGTTTTCTGTGGTGCGTCTCATTCTTTGGGGATATCTTGGGACGGAAGAGCGTACGCATGGGGAAAGAACAATCAAGGTCAGTGCGGACACGGGCACACGAATGACCAGTGGACCATTCACGAGATAGAAAGTTTTCGTGACAGTGAAGAAGGTGAAGAAGATGAATTGATCGTTTATTCTGCAGGTGGATGGGAGCACACATTGTTTTGCTCATCGTCTGGACGCGTGTACTCGTGTGGTTGTGGATATAAGGATAGTCGCCGTGCCGGGATCCCACCTGTCCTTGGACATGGGGACTGTGATCGTAGACTCAAACCCACCTTGGTGCAGGCATTAGAAGATGCCCACGAGGAAGTCGTCAACGTAGCGTGTGGGTGGGATCATTCACTTGCAGTTACGGCAAACGGTAGAGTTTATACGTGGGGCTCCGGTACAAATGGCAAACTTGGACACGGTGACGAAGAAAGCTTTGATACCCCTACGCTTGTACGCTGCATGGAAGGTAAAAAAGTAAGAGACGCCAAAGCTGGATGCGAGCATACAGTTTTCTTAACGTATGACCACGAGTTGTGGACCTGTGGTCAAGGTGATAGTGGTCGACTTGGTCATGGGGATAACCAAACACGAAAACGCCCCAGTAAAATTGAGCTGTTCGCTGAGTGTGGGCTAAAACCTGTGGCTCTTGCGGTTGGAGACAAGTACAACTTAGTTTTGGTGAAGGATGCTGACGGACACTACGATCTTGATATCGAGAACGGTGGAACCTCGGTTCAGAATCCAACACACCCGGTAAACAACGGTGTTGTATCAAGCCATGGAACTACGAATACGCATCATGGCCTGCATCGAGCTGTACAGCAGAAGAAGTATCACGAAAGCCAGCAGATGCTTTTTGGAGCAAAATGGGTATTGGAAGTTGCTGCAGGTCTGGATTTCAAAGGGGAGTCAACTACTACAAGGGGTGGTATTCCATCGAAAGACGTACCAGCCCCACCTTTAGCAAGTGGAGTGGCATTGTTCATTGCGGGACATATAGATCGACTTGCCTCTAATTACATTGCAGATATACAGAACGAGAAGCAAAACGAATCGAAGGCAATCAAGACTCTCGCAAAACCAAAATCAGTACTGCTACCGTTTGCTGTTGACACTAGCTGTGAATCGTTGAGTGCACTGCTTCAGCTTCTTCGATGGGCAGTTTCTTGCTCAGAAGTAAAAGAAAAGGCTGAACGATCTGAAACGAATGGGTCGGATGAATCATGCGTCCCGGCCCACGTCCGAATGGGTCTTGCTCTCTCCTGTTTACGAATTCTGCAGGTTAACTTAAAGAAATCACAGGGTGTTTCAAGTCAAAATATTGGAGGGACCGAAAAGCTGGTAGCCAAACGGTTGAACTCATCGATGAGCCTGTTTAAACACATTCACGAGCTGCTGGACACTTTGGCGGGACTTAAAGGAGAGGACGTTGCTGATCGCTTTGATCACGGGTCGCGCCATTCGGGCGAGACCCAAAACTTATCAGCTGTTGGGAGCGCTGTTAGTCAAGAAGCTGCCTCCGCACTAAAGGTACAGATTGCAGGTCTTTACCTATTCGTACTTGTCACTAATATCTTTCCGAATAACATGTTGATTTGCTTTGTCAGATGGGCTTCAGTATATTTTACCCTACAGGAATTGCTCGAAGCAGGTTGTTGTGGGGCATTTTGGATGATTGCAAGATTGCCATTCCTTCAATGAGGACAATCATTCTTTCGGATCAGCTCTGCAAGGTCCGTAGATATTTTGTACTGCTTCGCAGTTTGAATCTTACGCCATTTTTCATCGAAAACAGGATTCGGTCATGACTGAAATATTCAAGTGCGTGCCTTCCTATGGTTTGCTGAAGTTGGGCGAGACGTTTGGTGAAATGTACAACGAAAACATCCTAGGAATGGATGTCTTTGAAATTAAAACACTCATGATCATGCTGCTACAGCGCTGTAGCGTAGAGGCAACCAATCACCTAGAGAATGAGGCGTTCACGGATTTCTCGATGGAGCCCGATTGCTTTCTTCGGCTACTTCATGTGTTGCAGACGCACTACTTCAGTATCGTACATCAATTTGCGTACCGCGCAAACAATAAAAGAGGCTTATTGGATCCAGATCCTGCTGAGAACAGTGCGCCCCAGCGGATTATGGATTCTCTTCTTGAATATGTGGATACACTGATGACTGAGGCTCTGGGCGTGCTGAAACGGCTCCACAAAGCAAGTCGTCAGCATGAAGATATTATCACGTGGCGCTTAAACGGGAGCTTTTTCCGCACATTGCTACCCAGTGCACTAGAGTGTATGTCGGTGCTGTTGCTACCAGATACAAAGCAGGAGAACATTTCTGAAAACCTGTTGCTTGTGGAGCGTGTTTTACCCAATCTGCACGTCATGCTAAAAATGCTAGATGAAGTGAGCTGGAAGATGCATACTGCGGGTGATGGAGGAAATCAAACACATGACGACAGTACTTCGACTCCACTGCATTATCTGGGTTATGGAAGTCAAGAGCGAAACTGGTTCGTCGATCTCGGAGATGCGTGTGCAGTTCTTTGCGGGAGAATGAGTTGTGAACTACTTTACCCATCGCCCATGTTGGCAATGGAAAATACGCAGCATGGAGAGTTTTATACTACCATACTGATGGAAGGCAGTTTTCTTGAAGAGAGGCATGATGTGGTAGTATCGGCTGACATGGCTAGCTCAGGATCAATTACCAGAATTCTGGAATGGGAGCGCTTAGGGGTGTTTGAAGTTGAAGACGAACTTGTCGACTCCGAAGAGGGCCCGAGCACGTCTGGGTCACCAGGGGCAATGCCGACAATTATCTTTGAAAACCAGCGGTTTCTCTTGCAATTAGGCGAGACATACTTCTCAGACAAACCTGTCTCGTTCTGGGGCTGGGTAGTTGCAAGACTATCTCATGATACCCAGTTTACAGCTGAAATCCAGCGACTACTCACAGTTGCTGTGAGTGTTTCGGCATGGCACTTAGGTCTGGTCGATGAACTTCGTCAAGCTTATGAGCTCTACGATACTTCATCTAAAATGGCCCCGCAAAGCGCAGCAATACCAACGGGTAAAATTTGGAGACTGTTTACTCTTGCAGTTGCTACAGTCAAGGATGCACCATGGATTCGCAGTCGGGCTGATTCCGGTGCTATTGCGAACGCCCTCAAATTGTCACGCTTACTACTGAATCTGCAGCCCAATCCAGCCATGTTGGGATCCACGCTACTCTGTGAGGTGGAACGAGAAGATCAGCACCAGTTATCAGCAACTGTCGATGACTCATTTGAAGATCTGTTGAGATTTTTGACTTCGACCGACGCAGACGTAATTGAATGCTCTTTCCGCGCAAGAAAAGTTCATGCTGCGTTGACGCGAACAGGGATTTGCATATTACACGATCTGCTTCGAAAGCTCACGACATCGTCTGCTAAAAGTGGTTTGTTGAATGAGTTTGTGGCTGTTACATGCGCTTCAAGTCGTCGCATGAGCCCTGAGCGAATCACTTCTGCTCGACGCATTGCGTTGAGTAGACACTGCGCGAAATATGTCGACAAGGCCGTTGAAAATCTCTTTGTTCGCCTAGCACGTATTATTTCCAGCGACGATGCGTCATTCGAACTGAGAAAGAAGGCCCTTCTGGCTTGGACAGTGCCACTTGGCACCTCGAAACAAAGCGCAGCAAGGGTGGTAGCTTTAATTGCAAAGTCTGGTATTATGAGCACGCTTATTGAATTACTTCTTGACGATGCCAACGTGTTGGAGACACACTCTGAAATCAATGCTAGTACACATTTTGAAAGTCATGCCGGGGTTACAACGGAAGGCGACAAGATGAGTGGTTCCACGCCTGGAGCCGAGTTCCTACCTACGAGAGGAAATCCAATCAACGCGTTTCTATTTGATCATACGCCCGCCCAGGTAATCAGTATATTGGCTTGGGAAGCGTTTTGTGCCATAACCTGGCAACTCAGCAAATCGGAACATTTTGCTCAGCACAGATCAAAACTGTTCTTGCGATTGGCTGGATCAAGCTTACAGGACAGAGAAGTTTTGACGCCACGAAGTACATCAATGTCTCCACGTCGACGCCTGACGCTTCCAAAGAAAATGGTCATGTCTACCATTGACGAGATCATTGAGCAATTAATTGACGGGCTCTTTTTGATGTTGAAAAAAGTAAAAGCACGCTTCGAGGCTATTGACTTTTTCTCCGAAGAGTATGACAAATTGTTGCGGTCACTGGCAGACCACCATGGGAGCTCTGAAAGCTCAATTCAACAGCAAAATCACTTCGGCTTTGCAGCCATCTTGGACGATGTAATCGTCACGCGTGGAGCTCTAGCAGAGGAGATGGCTGTCCGAATGCAGGCCAGTGGCACCACTTTGTTCCGCTTGAAGCAGCAGCACGTAGCAGAAAATCATTGCGTTAAGGTGCTGCAACTACTATGTCAACTTGTTGGGAAAAGTGAGCGAAACTCAGAGCAGTCTTCACTTGCGGGGGTGTCCTTCTCGGATCGCTGGATCACTCTCCTTACACGCATGCTGCTAAGCACATGTCGTAGCCAAGATCTTGCTCAAGTATATATCTGCTATCTTCTTCAGGACATTGTACCGCGGACACCCCCTCTTCCTGAGTTCGATATTCAAGCTTTGGGGCAAAGCCTGCTTAGTACTCGAACAAGCCGCATGAAGCACGCAAGCGTGGAAGAACTATTCAATGCCTTCAATGAGAAAAATTACCTTCCTTCTACTTCGGCGACGAGGCAAAATGAAGCCCTTTATCGACTAATGCAGCAGCGCGGGATGCTTCATGGTCGATCTAAAGACAAATGCTCATCTGGCAGCATCTGTTCGTCCAACGCAATGGCGCCTTCCAAAACGAAATTATCCATGCGGTTCGCTGCCGCTGTGCACCTGTTCCAAACGCTTTGCAATACGCCATCCTGGAAAGGTCGTATGGACGAGTATATTGCGAAGTCAAGCAATATGATTCAGTGCAGCGAGGATCCAGGATCGGTTCTTCAGTCGGAGGACAACGGTCCTTTCAAATTTGCGGATGTGTACGCAATGGTGAACATGATCGCTGGATATTCGGAGGAAGAGCTAAATCTTCATCGCGCTTCAACGCAGGATGGAATAAATTTTCCCTCGCCGCTTCAAGTGTGCAGGATTCCTTTCAGCTCTGTGATGTGTCTTGAGGATAGCGGCACCGATCAAGTTGCAAGCATTCAAACTCTCGTGGTTGCGATGCTGAAAGAAGGGGCACAACAAACGCTAAGTCTTCCGGCTAGGAGCGATATTTTGACCAAGTACCACAATCATATCGTATATGTCGATGCTGCTGACAGACGAATGTGTTCTCTATTCCATTTACGAGCACGCGTACTACGGGTTCTAATGACGCTGCTGCTTCGTGAGCAAAACGAATCATCGGCGACCAACACTTGGCATCATTTCTTACTCGAAAACGCTGTCGCTTGCGAGGATTTGCTCGGAGTGGCGTCTTCATGCGCCAAGGAATACGTCACAACGATTCTAGGACCTGATGCGAAAATCGCGATGAAGCTTCGACGACTTCGTATTTTCAGCCGAGAAGTATTGTGTGGAGGCAAACGTCGCCGAGCAATACTTTCAGCAGTTTCAACTGTTGATTTGGAGAGTCTACAGTGGCGTCTGTGGGAGGAAATGAGGATATCCCCCACTTCCACTCCGCTTAGTCCTTGGTGGCAACAAAATAAGGACGTTGATGGGAAATTGACCATAGAAGTTGTTGGCGGCGATGTCGAGCTGTCCGAACTGAAGGTGACAGCCTTAGAGCATTTTCCCACTGTGAAATTGTCCCAAGCAAACATTTGTGCAAACAGCGGTCTATGGTTGTTTGAAGCTATGGTCCTGACAGATGGACTTATGCAGATTGGGTTCGTGGATGGAGACTTCACCGCTGATCCACTTCAAGGTCAAGGTGTGGGCGACCACATAAATAGTTGGGCATTTGACGGCTTTCGGTGTAAAAAGTGGAATGTAAACTCCTATGACTACGGTGAGCAATGGAAAACAGACGATGTGGTGGGGGTATTGCTCGATACAGATCGCATGGAGATCAGCTACTTCCTCAATGGGAAGTTATTGGGTATCGCTTTTTCAGGCATCCCAATCACCGCAAGCTCTCGAATGTGTCCTGCAGCCTCGTTAAATGTCCATCAATCTGCACAGTTTAATTTCGGCACACTTGCTGCTAACGAAGAGGGCCTTCAAGCCCCGACTCTTGATGGTTTCAAGCATCTTCCCACTCTTGATAACGAAGATCAGGCACGCTTGCGACCTATCGTCTATGCGATCCAAAGCCGTCGCCCATTTAAGTCGGATGATATCTCTAATGCGGGTAGCCAAGATAAAACCGCGTCCAATGTAGTTGATTTGGGAGACGACTGGAGCAGCAGCAGTAGTGACAGTGACACTGACGACGGTGATATTGCGCTTGAAGGATCGGCGAGTCTCCCGGGCTTTAGAAGTCCCCTGGAATCAGATTCTCGAGATGGCCGTGAGACGCGCACAGCAGACACTAATGAGGACACTGGTCAGCGCCGTCGAGACTTGGTTGAGGGACTAACTGGTCTTGGCTTTCCCCTGGAATGGGCAACCCGATGTGCTACCGAAACTTGTTTGCCGATGGATGAAACTGGTGCAGTTGCTTGGATATTGGAGCAGATGGAAAAAGTAGGTCTGGATGGAGCATCTACTTTGCCAGCCATGTCTGCTGCAACTGATGAAGGGGCTGATTACCCTGGACAACCCTCTGTGTTATGGAGTACACGACCTCAGCTACCTGATGTAGTGGTTACCAGCTCTAGCGATGAATTGGTTGCTGAGTCGGGTTTATTTTCTGGCACTGGGGTGTCGAATCCTGCTGACAAAATCGATAACCAACTTCCATGCATTTCAGCCACCCACCCAGGATCTTCCCTTACAGAAAGACAAACCACCGCGCCCACAGAAGTCAACTCATTTATTGATGCGGATAAAGATGATCAGCGTAGTGATGATGAAACCACAGAGGCTTTTCAATTGGGTCTTTACAGACAACGACAAACTCTTCATGCTAAGTTACAGCTTCTAGGGAGGAACGATGTGGAATCGACCACGAATGGGACTCACACTTCAGACAGCAAACGTGGAGTAGATGACCTACTTCCTCTGAGTATCACAGTCGATACGACTGTATTTATTGCGTACACACGCCAGGTCTTTACGTCTCTTTTGCTACTTGCTCGGCACAAAAAAGAACAAGAGGCGGTTTACGCGATGGTCAGACGATTAGTTTCAAGTAAAGAGTCTTCCTCTAAATTCCACCGGCTATTAAGGATAACAATTGGGCTTGACACGATGGATGCAGCGTTTGAACTTGGGGTCGTTTCGGATACGATTCACTCAGAGCAGTCACTACAACTGCAGAAAGCTTTAGCTGCACTGCTGCAATATGAGACTCAAAATACCGGAGGCGACAGTGACTCCACGAAAACCCCACCCGAGCCCCCTCCACTGTTCAAATCTCTTTCTCAAGAAATGTTGAGCCAGTGTGACCGAGGGCTCAGTTTGGTGAGAAACAAGTCGTCTAGTAAAGCTGCAGCTGATCCTATGGTAATGCAGGCAGCAGCCGCGTGGTTTGCGTGGGTAGCAGGACTCGTGCTACAATTTGTGGAGACTCAAGCATTGGAATTATCTTCTTCGTCAGATGCGAAGAACATAAATTCTGACTTCCTTGCACCCGTGATTTTCAGCACCGCATTCATCGAGAATTTGGTTTTGATGGCTTCAAGCGCATCCAGTACGTTTAAGTCATGGAGATACGTTGCCTTCAGATTGATTTCACGAATTCTGTCGGTAGGTCTTACGTTCGAAAGAGAAACCTCGGGTTTATTGGCCTTATCGAGTGATGGCCAGAAAGCTTCGATGAATCCTTCGTCGGAACTATTCGATTCTGCTCAGATTGCAAACCTGACGGAATTATTTACTCTACGGCGTCAGCGTGAAATGCACGACCGCGTTTTCTTCTCGGATGTCACAGCCTGTTTGTTTACGCTTCTCGTCCGCTCAATTCCTCGTTACAGCCCCGTGTCCAGCTTCGACAAGCAGTGCGTATCGGAGACACCGAGCGTGAATCTGGTTGTGAACAATTATTCATCGACGCATCTGACGATATCGTGGGAACATGTTTCTCCGGCCGCAAACTCAGACGACATAGCTAGCGACACAAACACCGAGACAAAAGCTGAAAGTAGTTCTACAATTCTGTTTCTGCAAGTCAAACGGTGTGGCCCACAACCTACTGGATACTCACTTCCAAACGACCCCGATACGAGCTCAACAAAAGCGCTACCATCGAAAGGAACGTATACCATCCGTAACTTGCTTCCCGATACGACGTACCGTATTCGAGTGGCCTCTGCTCAATCTACGGATGGCGCTGCTAATGGGTTATCAGTCGAAGATAACATGCTTCAACCGGCTATTAAGGACGGGGCTGAGGTGATCGTACAAACACATCCTGCACCGGTATTCGATCTGGATAAAGATACTATGGGGAAAAACTTGGAGATTTTCAATCGAAACCTGTCGGCCAAGAACACAGTCAATAAGAAATGGCACTCGGTGCGTGCATCCGTTGCGTTTGATGAAGGCGTTCATCAGTGGCAGGTGCGACTCGATACTTGCGTTTCAAAGAATATCTTTATCGGGGTTTGCACGGCTGAAGCTAGTATGGAGAACTATATCGGCAGCGATGCATTCGGCTACGGCTTTCTCGCCAACAAGGCCGTCTGGCATAACAAAGCGAAGCTGCATTCGTACGGTGAAATCTTCAAGCAAGGCGACATAATTGAGGTCACTTTAGATTGTACCGCCAAAACTCTCGCCTTCAGTCGTAACGGTGAATATCTGGGCATTGCAGCGTCGAATATGCGCGCAGGGGTCGGTCGGTCTGGGGTCAGCGGCAGCGATTCAAACTGCAAGTGGTATCCAGCCTTTTCAATGTACAATAAAGACGACAAAGTCACGTTGATCCCTCCGCCCGCCGTGTCCGCAATCCGCTCCAAAGACGGCCGCCCACAGAACGCATCGACATTTGAGCTAATTGATGCAATGCAGAGTGTGTTGGCATATCAAAGCCTCGTAACAAGTACGAAGTCGGATAACGACCTGGCAACCACAAAGCTTTTTGAGAAAGCATATGAAGCGTTTCAAGATTGGAGGCACGGACGAAAGATATTCCGCGAGAAATCACTGGGAGAAGTGATTGAGATCGACAAAAGTAGCTCTGCCACGGAGAAGTATGGGTTGGCAGCAGGGGACTCTGTGTTTACTTCGAAGGGACAATGCACTGTTCTCGGTGAATATCGTCATGAGCTGTGGTTCGAAGTTGACGAAGGTGGCAGTTCATCTCTCTTTGGCTCGACAACAACGCAGCTTGCTTCTTGGAGCTTAAGCGCTTGTCGCGAGATGTTGGCGTCACCGGAGGAATATCCAGTCCATCGCCACCATCAATACAAGCTTGAGCTGGAGAGCAGCACCAGAGACGAAACGCAGACCGTGGGTTCTCTACTTGAGCAGCAGGACTGGGTTACTAAAACAAACGAGGAGGAAGTAGTTTCTTACCAAGAATTCGTCGAAGCCCAAGAGCGGTGGGGAGATAGTGGCATTAGTGCTGCCGAGCTCGATGCGAAGCTCATTGCCGAGCTTGATGCTATTGCGTCGCAACAATCGTCCAGCAGTTCTTTGGCTCTGTCATTTGCTGACGTTTCAACAGCTTTGCTCTTGGAGAGAATTTACGAGGTCCATGGCATTTCCGCAGAGCGCGGGTCAAGCCAAACAATGGCACGGATGGGCTTGTTGCTGTATGTGAATCGGTGTCTCTATAGTGTCGCTCGGCTCGCCATACCGAGAAACATATATGCTACATCGCTTGGAACATCTGGAAGCTCCGATGCACTCCTAAACGAGCAGGAACCTGGCAAGCCGCTACCTACTACCACCGATACGGAATGTAACCAGGTATCCCCCGTTGCCGCCCTGCTGAACTCGCCGCATTGGGGACTTGGGGACTCGTCTGACTTCAATTTCATTTCTACATTGGCAGCAAGAATGTTATTTGCCTCACAGAAGGAGAAACTCATTGGCGAAGAGCTTCGAACGACAACGACAACAAGTCGTACGTCTGAGAATCTGCAGGAATCGAGAGACCGCGAAGAGGGTGGGATGGATAGTGATCTTCCGATGATCACGATGAATTATCTGCTACCCCCGCCAACTCCGTTCTGGGAGTGTAGCTCTAGACCTAAGGAGCCACAGAGCCTTCGATTGCCTGTGTCCAGCGAGACGTCGATATTTGTGCAGTTAACGACACAATTGGCTGCACAAGATGCTCGCCAGTGGAGACGTGAATCCTCACAACCATTTGAAGCGATCCCTATTTCGCAGACATTCCAAGTTCGGATCGAAAAATCTACTTTCAATGCATCTGGCCAACCGAACAAGGAGAAAATAAGTCAGCAGCAGCCAGACGAGGAGGATGAGGATCAGCTCCAGCAGCCGTCATCAAAGCAGACAGCGAAGTACTTGCAGCTTTTTGAAAACGTTGTCCGAGAAGTTCAATCGCCGAGCTTCCCGCTGTTTGCACCGGTTGAGTTGCCTCGTAAGATTGAGCGATCACGTGTCGGAGCGTTGGAAGGCGAGCTTCATTCGACGCTTCAGCTTGACATCAACTTGGAACTCTTTTCGCCTTCCGCACTGGCTCAATCTCGAGTGCGAATTCCTCAGCTGCTACTCTGGTACTTTGGCTTTGGTCAAGTTCTCGGTATTGCGTGGCGCAGTAAGACCCTCCTGCCGCTGCAGTTTCTCTCAGATGCGTTCTGGAGAGAGCTTGCTACCCCTATCGATCCTGTTGCTTCCGATCATGAAGTCCAGGCAGACAGTGGAAATCGGTCTACTACTCGAGCCGCAGCTATTCGTGCAATCCGCGACGGACTCTTCTCCATTATCCCAAGTAGATGTATTGCGCTTTTGAGTGGCAACAATCGAAGCCTCCGAGAACGTCTATCAGACGTGGATGTCAACTACGTCGCCAGGCTAGAGCGCCACGCTACGTACACTGGCCCACGCCAAGAGCGTCATGACATGTTCTGGAACGTTGTAAGCGCCTTCACATCTCTCGAGCGGCGCATGCTGGAGCAATTTATCGACCCGGACCGGCGGAATGACATGAAGCAGCTCGAGGCGACGCTGTCAGGGATCGACACACCGTCGGCTTTTGTTCTGGAAATCGCGGACGCGTTGGCCGACGGTCGAGACCACCCCGACTCGTGCTACCCCGTTGTAGTTCAGATAGGTCCGCACTCGAGTCGACTCCATCTGCCGGCCTACTCCTCGGCCCAGACGCTGCGCCACAAGCTTCTGCTCGCTATGACGAACATCCCTTTCATGTAGCATACATTCATCCTGCACCAAGTTGATGGGCGGCTGGCCGGACGACTCCGTTGATAGTAAAATTCCTGGTCCATGTCGAAGCAGAACAGCAGAAGTATCAATAACAATGTTTGTACATGTATTTCTACTCTGTTCCGTCATGGGAATATATGCTAATGATGTTCGTTATGGAAACTTGTGGCGCAGCATCTGGGGCCGAGGAGTATCCTTTTGATGAAGCAATGCATATATTCCTCTGGTTTATATGATGTTCTTCGAGCTACATACATATTACAGCAATGAGTGGTGCCCTTCGAGCGCGAGTCGATTGCTCGCGTGATTCTGGAGGCTGGTGCAACGACTTCAGAAGCTTCACTCACTTGTACCAGGACCAGAGGAGACTAATCTACATGTAGACGAACATACACCGCATCTACCTCATACGTTCTCCGGCTGGAGGCGGTCGTGCTGTACCGTGCCTCCAGCACCGCCGGGTTGTTCATCGCATCTTCATCGTCGACGGAGAGCACACGAGAGCGCTTACTAGGTAGGAACAGAGCGAGCAGCAGCATCAGAACTGCCATGCCCAACAGCATCAGCATACCTGCGCGGTAGCTGCCCGTCTCGTCGAGTTCGCTGTAGTGGAGTCAGTTTTACGCCTTTAGTTTAGTGGATGGAGGCTATCATCGTAATGGGGGGGGGGCAGAATTGCTCACCATTTGAGCGCCGCCGAAATGCCCACCTCTGCTCAATATCCACGGACTCGACGGTAATCTACGGCCAGATGAGTTAACGGACGGTATGTAGTGGGTTCCGGTCTTGAACACACGTTAGGGAAGCTGGCGCTTCCAGGTAAACCTTCTTCTGTTGCTTGCCTGCTATGAAGTAGATTGTAAACTAACTCGTCTTGCTCTATAGGTGTCTATCTAATGTCCTCTAGCAATGTCGGAAGGTTCCTCGTCCTCTAAGCGTCTATACCAGCTTGGCCTCACGTTCTGCGCGGCCCAGTGTTAGTGGTCAAGGCTTGTCCTCATACCCGCCACTACACGGTAGTAATATAAGAAATTGATGTCGCTGCAGTTTAGACGGTTACCAGCAACACGGGGACACCAGGGCCTGTTGACTAGCTGTCGTCTGCTGCAACATTCTGCTTGGCCTGATCTTCTGCGTCACTACACTGCAGTGGTTAGCAGGCTGATTGCCATCTAGGACCCCTGGAATCACTCAAAATGACTAAGCCTGCCGATTACCATTACTGCAAACTCCATAACGTAGCATGGCGTTTGCGCAAAACATACTTAAGTAAGTATCTAGTTCTCGCTCGTTCGAGACGTGACTTGCATCAGAGCGTCACAGGGCCGACACCGAAGATCCGAGTATGGAGTTCTTGGTGCAGCGTTCTCATGGGCCAAAGCCAGCGAGATGCACCACGTCAGACCTTCGACTCGCGCCCGGCAGCTGCGTGTGTCATTCCTGCGTTGGCGGATACCAGGCGCACGAGGACTTCCAGACGGTCGAAAGCGCTTCAACTTGGCTTACCAGTGGAATAGCTACTATTCCACTAGTGGAATATGGCAAGCCAAGCTGAAGCGCTTTCGACCTATTGGCTATTCCAATAGCCGTGAGTGACAGGGTAATACAGTACCGAGCGGTCTCAATTTCACTCTACCAGACCCGCCTCTAATAACTGTATTGCAATTTTACGGTATTGAAACTTGGCAGTATGTTATTTTGACAAAATATGCGTAACGTAAAATAGTTTATCACCGCACGGTAGTGAAGGTTTACCCCCGACTTGCAATACCCTAGACGTTCTGCTGACTGATATTGCCTAGTATTGTGAGCTCACCAGCAATAATTTATTTTTCAGGAAGCCTGCTTCTGATACAGTAACTTATTGTCGAGGCTCGCGGCTAATCCTATGAGGCGGTATTATCGGAAGGTCTGCACTCCACCCTTGGTGCCATGCTCATGGTGCTTCGCACCTTCGTGGCCAAGGCGGTCGCACGCCTTGCAGCAGAGCTCAAGCTCGACCGGAGTTAGATCCCTCCTAGGCGAGGCGTCGTGGGTGACGAGTTACAAGGGGACGGGCTTATTATCGAGTTTTTTCGGATGCTCGTCAAGGACAAAGAGAAATAGGATGCTCGTCGAGTCTTTGCAGCAGAGAAGCTGTTCATCAAGGGCACCACGCTATAAGGCGTGCAAGCAAGGCCCATGATGGTAACTCAAGTTTGTGAGCATCTGCAATCAAACCAGTATAAGTATCATTAGTTATAACTTCTAAACACTCCAATTCTCCATTAATCATCAATATTTAGACGACAGCTTCTCCCGAAGAAAATGCCAGTAGCATCTAGACCGTGAATGTAAGCTTCATGGGTGCTCTTGGCATTCCAGTCTCAGAGTTTTCTTGAGCTTCAAAAAATCGACTGTCCAGTAGTATACGCCGTCATTATCACCCCAAGACACCACCGTTCCACGAAAGCTTTCACGCTTTGCCACACCCGTCTTGGTTTTGATGTCGAAATCTCGCATGATGTTCCAGTGAAGAGGAGACATAGGCTGCTTGAGATACGTGGATCGGCGTGGAAATCATTACAAAACTGGCAAGTTAGCCTTGGCATGTGTGGCAGTTGTCGATTCATTTCCACAGGAATCACCAGATCACACAGCGCTATGTTGTGAGCTCCTGATATTCAAAATGGAAGTGTTTAGCGTTACCAACAATGAGTATTTGTCTTTGATGGTGAGGGAAGGTTAGTTTTATTTTACCGCGGTAATATTACCGAGGTTTTCAAAAAATCACTGCCGTCAAATTTCACAAATCATTGCGCGCGTCCTCCCATCCACTCATTCGCGAACCCCCCCCCACCGTAGCGCGCAAGCCGCTTGCCACGTGTAGTCGAGGTACGTCGTCAGTCCGGCCTCCGCTTCCCCCCCCAACCGCGAAGGTGCTCTACTAACGATCCTTCCCCCTGTTTCCATGCAGATGCCGCGTCAGACGTCTGAGCGTGCAGCGGCCGAATCGTCCTCAGAAGACGAACAAGCCCCTGTCCGGGTTGTCTGTCCTGGGGTTGATCGTCTATGGCATTCAGATTGGGAAGCATTCGATACCTACTTTGCCGAGTACATGCGCTCAACGTCACAACTCTACCACGTGAGATCGTCGACCCTCCCCCCCCGAAACGCGAAGTAAGAAGATCAAGGAGAAGCAGAAGTGGAAGCGTGCTGACTTGATCCCAGAAGACTTCGGAGTTTACTACAAGAAGTATGAGTGCACTCATGCGGGGCAAACTAAACCCCGAGGCGAGGGCAGGCGGACGGGGCATTTGGTGCGGGGCACAGGTTGCAAAGCGATGATATCGGCCACTCTGATGCTGAAAGAGGAGGAAGGCGCGTACCAAGCGAAGGTGACTCGTTGCGTCGTGTTGGGTTGAACGTGTTAATGCATTTGGTTGGAATCGCAAAGGGATTGTATAGTTTGTGCTGATACAAGTTGTTCGTATTATTTTACAGACAAGAAAGTAATTCTGCGGGACGTGCACAACTTGGTGCAGCACCTGAAGCGAGAGCGCCGGCTGCCTCTACTGTGGAGGAGTGGTTGGAACTTGTATTGCGCTCGTTCTGCTCTCCAGAGGGTAACACCGCTACGGTGTTTGTGGACGACAAGAAGACCGCGCAAACTATCGCAGTCCAGTCTCACCAGATGCACCGCTTTTTCGAGGCTTTCCCTCAGATTGTACTGCTTGATAGCACACAAAATACTAACGCCTCTCGTTACAAGCTGTTCAGTTTCATGGTCAATGACGTATTCGGCCAGGTAGGTCAACCCGTACCGCTTCATTTTACAAACATTATCGCTGACCACGACGCTGACAGGGTCAGTACGTGCAACATGCCTTAGTAGAGAATGAAAGCCATGCCTGTATGAAAGATGCGATCCTTGCCTTCAAGATGGGCAACCCGAGTTGGGATGAAATACGCGTGTTCATGATCGACAAGGACAAAAGTGAAGTTTCTCTCCTTCGCCAAGCATTTCCGATGGCTACTGTGCTCCTTTGCTGGTTCCATGTGAAGCAATATCTACGCGCGGAAATGGCTAAGAGCGAATACGGGGGTCGGTACACTTATGACATGGAGAAGGTGGAGGATCGTGTTGATATAATGATTCGGGCTGACGACGGTGCTAGCTACAGAATCCGGAGATCTACCCGAACCTGTTCACCCCCCGTTGCAGTATTTTATCAAGAATTGGGACAACTGCAAGGAGATGTGGAGCGCGTATGGCAGGGCTAGGCTAGTGCATCTAGGGAACAACACTAACAACAGGTATGGCAAGTTCGCGTCGCTGCATCATTTTACGATCTCATCATTTTACTATCTCATATGTGGCTTAAATACGTATGTATTACAAGTTTAATGTGGTGGACTCAAGACTTTATCACGACTGCGATGAGCAGTTGAGCAAGGTTGCTGCTGTTGTCAGTCCTCATGCTTTCCAGCTGATCAGGAACGAGTTTGAGCGTCTTGCTAAAACTGTGGGCGCGTGTGTGGCAAGGGAAGTTCAACCCGCGATATTCGAGGTCGTCTCTTCAAAAATGTCGAGGGCATACCACATCAACACAAAGGTACTAAGTTACTCAGATGATTTCATCATGGGCTTTCATGCTAACATGTATTGATGCGTATCTCTCAGAGTTACGCGTGCTCTTGTACATTTATGCGAAGACAATTGTTGCCGTACCACCACGTAATGTACATCCGGCGTCATACTATGAAGAAGATCGTTATTCCGATTTCGCACATAAACAACCGTTGGGTGGTTTGGGGAGCAGAGGCAAACCGTCCTGTCGAAGATGCAGTTGCGAGTCAGCAAGTTCATTCAACATTCAAAGTTTTGCCTTCTCATCTCACGTCGGCGGCGCATGAAGTTTTGAATGGCTCGACAAAGTGGAGAACCGCAATTGATATTGCAAGTCGTGTGGTTGAAACCTTGAGCCGACAAGGGACGTCGACCTTCCGTGATATATGCAACGCTCTAAAGACATTCGACGATTTGGTAACGAAAGGCATTGTTCCTTGATATGTTCAAGTTGAAGATGATGGCCGCGACGTCGGGTGTAAAGGATCTGCTGTCGATTAAAACGGGAGATGGACTTTCGTCATGTCCGCCGACTTTACCCACCAATGATGAAGCGATTGCTGCAGAGGCAACGGCTTCTGCTCTTACTCCTCAGGAGGCTGTGGCTGGAGATATTTGTACGGATGGCGACAAACCATCAAGAGAAGTCACAAACCAGATTCATAACAATGCTTCAGACTCAACCGTTACAATCCAAACTGGAACACTTACAAACGAGCTTGTATCAGTTGTGGAATCCAAGAAGCCCACAAAAAAGAATACCAGGAAATATTTGAAGACTCCAGATGGATCCCTGCAAATTGTACGAGCGACATCTAAAAGCAAACGGAAAAGTAGGACTGGAGATACGTACGACATCGACGATGATGACGAATGGGGATTACTGTCGGCGCTTGGTCTCCAAGACGAGAACGAGAATTCCGACACTTCCGCAGAAGAAGATATGATCGACCCCGAGTTTGAACCTGCTTTCAATATTGCAAGTGGTATTGTCAGCAAAGGTAGACCCAAAATTAAACGGGCTGTGAAAATCCGAGCCAAGAGCAAGAGAATGAAGGCGTCCGCCGAAGAAACAACACGTCTCGTTCTCGGGACGCTTGTTCCTGTGAAAGATTTGCGCGCGGTTAGGACGACGATTGCAGAGGCATTCAACGTACTCAACGCGTTGCCTATGTTAGGCAGTCTGAAAGAGATTCCTGCACCTCCATGGAAATCAACGCGTTTTGTGATTCTTTCGAAGTCAAGGCCCTCAGTTTTACGAATGACAGAAGTTTTTCCGGAGGCGTACGTGAAGAAGTGCATTGCGGGAATTAATACGCACCGAAAGGCGTTGTCTTTGGGCATGCAACAGACTAATTCCTTCGGTGCGAAAATTACTGCGGTCGGAACTATCAAAAAGGTGGACATGAAAACCATGGAGGAGTGGCATCGATGCTCTCGAATCCTGGAAGCCATGGCAAAAACGATCTTGTGGATTGGCTCCAGCAAATTCGACCGAATTAGCCTTCCGACCCCTTTCAACGATTGCGTAGCTGTCGATTTGTGTGCCTTCACTAGCGGGTTGGAAGAATGGAACCTTGGTGACACATCCGACAGCATTTTCAGCCCAATTGAAAGACATGAGCTGCAGTGGTTCATCCGAGACCGTTGGTTTCAAGACTCGTCGTTTAAGATCGTTCTCGGCTACCTTGTTACGCTAGCGGAAAATGCGTTGCAGAAGTACATCGGAGTTGTGAACCCCATACACGCACACATAAGCGATCTGGGTGCCCAGCGAGATCTCATCGCATCAACCGACCCGTTTGCAAGCGAGAACAAGCTCGTCGTGATGCCAATGTGGAAGGATTCCCACTGGTGCGCTGTCGTGTTCAACTATCGTGACTGGATTATTCGTATCTTCGATCCTATGCAAGACAAGAACAACTACAACTGCGGGTGACCAGACCCATACTTACACCAAGACTTGAAGTTGGGAATGACGTGGCCTCAATCGATCTATAGTCACACTCCGTACTCTTGGTGATTGGTTAAGGAAGGGCATGGCTTGCCCATCCTGAAGGCATCGGTGGTTCTCGCATTCATCAAGAATGTCTAGGCAATATCAAGCAGCATTGGTCAAGGAACAGGAGCCAAGCACGCGACGGGATTTCTCCATTATCGATTTGGCCGCATCTCCGACACATCACTACCCATCAACCCGACTGCAACACTATAACAGCGATGATAAGGGCGTGCGATGAGCGCCCTTCGGACGCAGCAACTGGCAAGCGGAAGCGTGGTACCAACCCGACGAACATCCGCACGCTGCGTCGACGAGAGAAGCGATCGGCCGGGCGAGAGCGCGGGAAGGCTGTCACGAAGACGCGGAGGACGTCAGACGGCGCAGTGTCGACCAAGCGCGTCCCAAAGACGACCCCGCGCCAGCGCAAGCTGCCCAAGAAGCACAAGCCGACATGGGCGTACGTAACGATCAAGATGAAGCTCCGCACCTTCTGCACTTCGGAGGGACTGCAACTCGCGTGGACCTCGGTTCTACGGGACATGGACAAGAACCGCAGCATCCTCAACTGCTCTGTACTCACCCTCAGCCCTCTTACGTTTCGAGGATGGCATTGGAAAAGCCTCAACTGATCTATCTATAGTAATACTCCGACCTCCAGCAATCGGCTGGCATTCAACGAAAAGTGTCGAGTCAACAACTGCAGCGTCTCGTCAGATATGCCGTTGGACACGGGCTCCTGTACCATCCTTCTTCTCGCGACACTCGCGCTCCTTGGCCACGGCCTCGGCCATCACGTCCTGGTGGGTCTCTAAGTCCGGGTGGACACCACTGGCACCACGAACTCGTCCATCTGGTGGCTCTGCTCGTCGTCCTTGGCGGCGCCGTCCTGACCCCAGAGGCCCTTGAGCTTGGCGTCCTTCTTGGGCTTCTCGGGCTGCGACTGCGTCTGCGTCTGCTGCTGCAGCTTCTTGACGGCCAGCGCCTCGCCCTTGTGCAGCTTGGCGGCGTCAAAATTGCGCGTGCTGACCAGCAACGGGTCCTGCTTCCTCTTGGTCACCGTCAAGTCACTCACATGCCGAACACGCACGCCCCACTTGTAAATGCATGAGCGCTCCAACGGACCAGGAACAATGATCTCAAAACCGACTTTGGGTTGGTAATTGCTCACAGCATGCTGCACCTCTGCAGGTATACCAACCAAGCCAGGGTGTGTATTCTGTGGATGCGTATCTTCTTGTTGAGTGCTTCCATTCGTACCAACTGGACCAGGCTGCTCGTAGAGTTGTGGTCGAACCGGATTAGTAGTCATCACAGGAATCCCATTGGCTGATGTACTTGCGGGCAATGAAGTTGAAGATGCTCCATCTCTGCTTGACTGCTGACATGCTGTTGACGATTGTGACACCCCGGCCGATCCCAAAGAATTCAAAGCTGGAGAATCAGCACGAGCACTCAAATGACTCTGCATTCCAGAGCGGGACATGCCAGCCGCGTTGGGCGGCTCCACGACTTGTTCAGATATAATTCGTGCCAAACCTAGTGGCGGGTACACGCCAACACGTCGTCGTTGAGCTGGAGGTTGTTCATCTCGCTGCGATGAGTTAGGAGATGCCCGCCAGTTGTCTTCGTTGAGAGATGGAGGCGAACCGGGTGGGGTCGACGGGTTGAAGTCCTCATCGTCGAAGCTGCGCTCACGGTCTTGAAACCAGCGGCGCGGGTATCCACCATTATTCTCCAATACGAGGGCGAGAAAACGACCCTTTGAATGAAACTGCCATGAACCTTGCTAGTGAGCAGGCTCCGGAATGATGAGGGAAATCAAACGAATTTGTTTGGATTCCCTGACAGTAGCTCCATTGCAACCATGTTATATATTACTGTACAAGTACAGGTGTGCTAGCGTTAGTATCGAACGGAAAGTGGACAATAAAAGTTTCATTCCTAAAGGTGGCCTTGAACCCGTGAGCTGGGTGACCTGGTGACCTGGTCCCCACAGACTTCATTATTTGCATGTCTGTATTCTTACCGAAATAAAAAATGCACAGCATGCACGAACCGTGACGCTCGCTCTCTCTCTACCAGTCCACGGATTGGAATCGCTCCAGCGAGGCCTGCGCCTCTCCGAGATCCTTCTGCACCTTAATGCGCTTGTAGAAAATTGGGCAATCGCGACTCGAGCACAGCACGTCGCCGCCCTTGCTGTCCACCTGGAAGAGCTGCTCGGGCTGCACATGATTGAGCTTATTGTCCTCCGCATAGCGCCTGTGTAAGCTGCGGAATTTGGGCTCTGGCTTTCATCGAGATCTACTTATACCAAAGCTACGATGCTCCTGGCCACGTAGATTACCTTAGGTACAGATACTTGGTGGAGGTACTGCTAGCGTAACTCCGTAGTGCATGCTTATCTTAGTTTGCTCCGTTGTGAAACTAGTACTGAGGCATCGGTGTCTCGACGAGGTTGAGGCTACCCGTTGGGCGAAACCCAGAGGCATCGTGTGTGGTTCCTCAGTTCAGTATCAAAGTATCACCTCTAAATAATTAGTGGATAACGATTGATTAATATTTCTATTAGTATTATAGGTGCTGATTTAGTATCAACATTATTCTAGATACTATAGTAGTATAATATACAACTGTAATATTGAGATTATCATAGATACTACATCATTACTAATACGAGAAGAGCTGTTCTAAATCAAAAATAATAAAAAGAATAGCTACTAGATAAAATTTTACATCAAAAACTTTTCTAGCATCATCATAATGAAAAAAAATGGAATGTATATTAATTTAGAAGGCGATGACGTTCAGAAGCAGCGCTACCACCGCCGTTAGATTGGCGTTATTTTGTGTACCAAACACCGGTTCTGAGAACGTCAACGTAGATTTAAGCTTACCTCTACTTGCCGCTGAGGAACATTTTGAGGAAGGTCACCGAGGTTGAGGCTACCCGTTGGGCACCTACGATCAGTAAGTGCTTGCCAAATCAAGAGCGACCGGGAGGTTCTAGCTCCTGGACATGCCGCTCAGGTTCACCGCGCTTGCTGTTCGCAACTGACAGCAACTTGCTGGTGCGAAGAGGCTGGAGGCAGTGTCTTCTGGTGTGACAACAGTCGGGTATCGCCGTCGGCAAAGTCTGGCGATTTGCACGATGACACGTGCAGGGCTGGTTGAAGCTGCCGGGTCGTCCACCACTTGTGGTCATCCAGCAGCGGTGTACATGTACGACCACCAGATTCGGGCTCAGATCCCGTCGGCGCCGGGTCGCAGTCGCGGCGCCCAACGAATGGCTCCGATCTGCCGAGTCGCGTTGGCAAGGGCCGGGCTGCCTTCTTGTCCAGCGCCGCTC
>JAIKVD010000305.1:0-22842 GCA_024679075.1 Phytophthora uliginosa | reverse complement strand
TTGCATGCGGCCGAATGTGTCGATCGCCACACGCGCCTCGACGGTTGCGCGGAGGGCACTCCACCCCGCGAGGCCCCCACGAAGAGCTACGCGCTCGGGCTGGGTGGGGAAGATGCGCAAGAAGGCAATGAAGCGAAGGACACCAACCACGAGGTAGTCCAAGGACTGGGAGCGGTGGAATTGTCGCCCGTCGGCGTACAGGAGTCTGAGATCCTATCGAAGGTGGACCATCCGACGGAGGAGATCCCACGGCCCCCAACCAAGGATCCCACCTCCGGACCCAAGGTCTTGACCAGCGACTGTGCAGATGAGGATCCGACGGGAGGGTGCGACTTCGTGGGCATAGAGCATCGGACTCCGTCGCAGTAACCCAGGATCCCCCGATCCGGTTCCCGGAGGATCCGGTGTCGGATCCGGGGATCAGACGAGACGCGACTCAAGAGGATCCTGACGGTGGACCAGAGATCTGCCGTCACGATGGGGGGCTCGCTGGATGCCGAAGAGATTGAAGGTGAGCTGGCGGTACTGCCCGAGGTGGTGTCCACGACTGTCGAAGTGCGAATAGAGGATCTCCAAGTTGGAGACCCTGAAGACAACACCGCAGAAGAGATCCGCAAGCTACGAGACATCATCTGGGCACACCGACATCTACTGATCGGCAAGGGCAATGCGTTGCCCCCTGCAGCCGTGGGTGCGATATGCCACATCGATGTTGGGAACGCAGCCCCGATCGCCCAGCGTGTGCGAAAGATCGCCCAACAATTTCGCGAGAAAGTGTCGGATCTACTAAAAAAAAAAGTTTACTGTCGGCGAAGATATTCCGACACTCTACGTCCCCCTGGGCATCGCCCATTGTGGTGATCATCAAGATGAACGGCGTGGATATACGACTGTGTATTGATTATCGTCTAGTCAATGGTCTCACCAAGCTGATGATCTACCCGATACCTCTGATCAACGATCTGCTGGAGGATCTGGAGAAGATGCTATGGTATTGTTCACTGGACATGGAGAGTGGCTTTTGGGTGGTGTCTATGACGGATCGCGCTCGCGCCATCTCGGCGTTCATCACGCCTTTTGGCCTTTTCGAATGGAACCGTATGCCGTTTGGACTGAAGGACGCGCCGCAGATCTACCAGAGGCTGATCGACAATGCGCTGTATGGTTTCTTGCGGATCCCGCCAGCAACGGATCGAGGCCTACTAACAGACCTCTTCAACGAAGGGGATTCGGAGGAAGCAGGCGGATCTTCGGTGCTGGGGCGCCGGTCCTACATCGACGACATCCTAGTTACGGTCGGAACCTGTGATCAACTATGTGACCGTGTGAAACTTCTGCTGGAAGCATGCAACAAGTGGAACATCTCGATCAGTGTTGCTAAGAGTTTTTGGGAACTGAAGAAGGTCGACTACCTCGGGCATCGAGTGTCTAGCGAAGACCTGGAAGCTCACCCGAAGGATCTAAGCGCGTTAGTGGATCTGCCGTTCCCGCGGACTTTGCGAGCCATGCAGTCATTCCTGGGTAGCTTGATCTACTATGTGCGCTTCATCGAAGACATGGCTGTATATTCCTCGGTGCTGTACGAGCTCCGGGAAGTAGATTTTGCCGCGATTCGCGACGAAGGCTGCCAGGGAGGATCGGACTCGACTGCAACCTCGGCTGAGGAATTGCAATACGACCAAGATCCAACGATAGCGGACTCCAAGTGGACTCGGGCCAGAGTAGCGTTCTCGGAACTGAAGAACAACATCGCGACGACGCCGACCCTCAGACATTTTGACCCTGAGAAGCCACCGGTGCTAATTGTGTATACCAGCGAGTGGGCAGTGTCTGCCTCATTGGTGCAGGATTACGACGGTACCTACCTTCCCGTGACTTTCACTAGTCGCACCCTGAAGCAGAACGAGCTAAATTAAGGCATTATGGAGAAAGAAGTGCTAGCGCTCTTACGCATGTTGGATCTCGGCTATTCGATGTTGGTGGGTCGGTCCATCCAGGTGTTAGCTCGACATTCGACGCTGGGTTGTTTGTTCCGCGCTGCAGGGTTGCAAGGGCGATTGGGGCAATGGGCTACCCTGCTGTCCCCATGGAAGTTAGAAACCACGAAGTGCACCAAGGGCGAGGACGAGATCCTGGGATCACTCGCTGCTTCGATCACGCCGCGATCCGTCGTCAACCAAGCGTTGGTTGCCATCGCACTCCGGAAGGAACCACGCCGAGCGGTCGAGACTCCTGTTGATCCGACGAAGCGCTACTGGTAGCCAGTTTCGACGGATCCGCCCGAGTTAAAAGGGGCGGAGGAGCATGCAGCGCGATCGTGTGGAGGTTGCCAGAGTGGACAGTAGTCAAGGCAGCGTCAGGATGGAAGGGAGACATGACGGTCAACGAGGCGGAATACGGCGGTCTGTTACTCTGCTTCGACCTGCTGGAGGATCAGGATCGAGGGCGCCTGGTGATCTGCGGTGACTCCAATCTGGTGATCCGACAGATGAAGGGCGAGATCGACTGTAAGGCACCTGCGCTGACACTGTTACGACAGAAGGCTTTACGTCTACTCAAATCCTGGCCGGATCACGACTTGCTTCATGTTAAGCGGACGTGGAATGCTAGCGCGGACAGCTTGGCAAGCGCGGCACTACAGCGAGAAGCAGGTGTTGTCGCGACGGAAGATCAAGAGCGGGATAATCTAGTGACGCTGAATCGTCTGCCCGAGATCCTGGCCGCAGCGACGAACGAAACCACGCTTCGCATTTCAGCCATGGCCACCCGATCTCGTCGGAATGTGTCCAATCCCAATGTGCTGCAGGAGGAAGCGGTCCGTCAACTGAGGGTGGATCGGATCCGACAAGGACAAAACGAGGAGAAGTGGATCGTGAACCTTAAGTAGTATCTTCGAGGAGACGTAAAGGATCTGGAGAAAGACGAGGCCCGTGCATGCAGTAATATCGCGGCTGACTTTGAAGTGGATGAACAGGATCTGCTGTATTACTGCCCGCCCTCGCGGAAAGCGAAGAGGAGAGAGACGGGCTTCTACGACTCGTCATTCCTGAAGCTCTGCACGAGGATCGGCTCCACCATTACCACGTAAGCCTCGAAGGTGGTCACCAAGGGATCAGCCGCACATACCAGCGGATCCGGGATCACTTCTACTTGCGAGGACTGTTTCGGAGCGTGCAGCGTTTCGTGGGCGAGTGTGTGGATTGCGAGACGGGAAAGGGAAGACCGATTATCCGTGGAGAGTCGCCAGGCAACTTGCAGGCCACCTATCCGTTCCAAATTCTGGCTATGGACCACATTCCCTCGCTACCTAAGTCGTATAGGGGACACACAGAGCTCTTGATCTGGGTGGACTTGTTCACAGGGTATGTCATCGCTAAGGCGAGCGCGTCGCGAACAGCTCAGACGATCGCAGAGTCTTATGAGGAGTGTGTCTTCCGACGTTTCAGTGCCAGCGAGGTGATCCGCCATGACAGAGAACCCGGCTTCATGTCGGACTACTTCAAAGCATTCAACAGGATCCTGGGCCAGCGGCAGCGGGCCACAATGGCTTATCTGCCGCAGGCCAACGGTACGGCCGAGCGTATGGTGCAAACGTTGACGAGAGCACTCAAGATGTATGTGGAAGACGAGAACCAGCGTGACTGGGATGAATACGCGGAACGTCGGACATTCGCCGTCAACACCGCACAAGATCGGATCCGAGGCGACACGCCGTTTTTCCTGGTCCATGGGTGGGATCTCGAACGACGCTCGAAGCAACGCTGCCCCTAGGCAGCACCCGACGGCGCGACCGGGATCCACCCAAGTGGCGATACCGGATCCAGCGGTACTATCGACAAACGAGGGCTGATGTGAACGAGAGGCTGAAGAAGGCGATCGTGGATCGGGCCGAACAGCACAACGACGACGTGGATCCGCACTCGATCGAGGCTGGATCCCGTGTGTAGCTATACCTGGACAGAGTCAAGGAGGGTTATGCACGGAAGCTAGCACACATGTGGCACGGACCGTTCCGCGTGATGGAGATGTTAAGCACCTTCGCTGCTCGCCTGGAGACCGCTGGAACGGATTGCCACCTTTTCCCGGTGGTCCATGTGTCCAAACTGAAGTCCGTGAAGACTTTCCCGGACCGGCCGACGGTGACCCTGACAGTGGACGACGCGGATCGTCTCGACTTTGACGAGGCTCTGCTTCCTGAAGATAGCTGGGATCGTGTGCTAGAGGAAGGCGAATACGAGGTGGAAAAGATCAGTGATGTGAGGACGGACCGTCGAACACGCTATGGGCGAACACTTCGTGAGTTCAAGGTGCATTGGCGTGGTTACGACGATCCTACGTGGGTCGACGAGGCGGATCTCAACTGTGGCGCGTTGCTGCGCGAATTTTTGCAGATCGGGCGAAGCAGAGCCGTTTTCGGGTGATGCAGTCGTGTGGTGTAGCGGGATCAGCCAAAATCTGGTTGAGGCTTGATCGAGCTTCCCAACAGCGCCCAGACACCGACTAACGGAGGGGGTCCCCCTTTGATCCGTGATCAGCTGAACTGTTCTCACCTTGTGTACCCGTCGGCGAACTGGATCTGCTCTCTCGGGGCTCCGAAGATGCAGCACTTGGTGAAGATTGATGGTCTTGGCGAGACGCGGGGATGGGGTTGGAGCAGCGCGGAAATCCTCGCTCTGCGTCCGGTTATTTGCCTCGATCGAGTACTCATCGCTCTAATCGAGGGGCCTAGATCCGATCCAAGGCCTGTAGTTGCCTTTCCGGGTGTGTTTGTCGCTTCCTATAGCGAGATCGTAGTTGAGAGGAGAAGCGATCGCCAGCCAAACAGCTTAATCTAGTCGATCGAGGGTTCGCACTTGAAGTAAAGGTCACTAGAGTGGGCAAAGCTGGCCAATATATTATCCAGACTTAACCTCACTACCAGATCCGCTATTCCCGACTCTTGTCCGTTCCACCGAGGCCAATGTAGTTCCCGAGGCGGATGACTTGGAGGGACTTGTGATGTTTAGTGCAAATTCAACTCTGATTTATGTTTAGCCTCTACATCCTTCGGCTACCATCTCATCCTACATCCTACAACCTGACAACCACTTGATTCTTGTCCTGGCTTCGCCCCCTTGTTCTTCCCATCCTGGCGGGTCGACAGTCTCCAATCCCGATCGGCGATCTCGATCCGTGATCCCGATCGGCCGTCTCGATCCGCGATCCCGATCGGCCATCTCGATCCGTGATCCCGATCGGCCATCTCGATCCGCGATCCTGATCGACGATCTCGATCTGCAATCTCGATCGGCCATCTCGAACCGCGGTGTCCACCAGGTGCCTTGACTTCCGCTCTTGTATCCCGATCTTGATCGACCACCTTCTCATCGTTGCCTCGTGATCCACACTCTGCCATCTGTGTTGACGAATAGGGGGCGGACTAACGCAGCCGACCCGAGATCCACGCGTGACTCCATCTTCCGGATGTCTGCCTGGCTTCGATCTTCAACCTGCCGCCAGTTTCCATATCAGCTTCCATGATCCAGCAGGCTAATCCCGCGTACTCTCGGCTGGCGATCAGGTACGATCTGTGTCGGTCACCCTGATTCTACCTCGTCTGGGGTGCTGGCGTCATCTCGTACACCCCAGCTTGCCCAGATCACGCAAGTTCGCGCCTGACACGGCCCCAGTATATCCGTATCTTCCACATCTTGATCCGTCTTCGAAATTTCTTCTTGCGCTTCACCACAGTCGCATGAAGAAGCATGAGTGGTGGAACCCGCTGCAGCAAGTTGGTTGTTGTAAGCGGTACTGATTGTTGAAGATCTGCAGGAAGGCTGCAGATGGGAAGGAGGTGGATCCACGCCCGCAAGCTGTTTGTGGGTATGGACAAGTTGGTAGAAGACTCAGCGGGAAGACCGCAGAGGAAGGAGGAAGGGGTAGCCCGCCCCGACGAGTTGGTCGTTGGGGCGGATGAAGCAAGCGAGAGGATGCAAGGAAGGTTGCATAACTAAAGGAGGAAGGAGGAGTGCATGTGAATGTTACCCGCAAGTTCGGATCTGGTCGGATCCGCCGTATGCAAGGATTTGACACACTGTGGGGATCGCGGTCAGTGCGGGAAGAGGATCAGGAAGGTGTAGTGTCATTAACACATCAGCTCAAGATGAAGACGGACAGAGAGATTAACGGAGTTACGACAGGCAAAGACAGATCACTGATACCGATCCCAGGATGGGAGTTTGCACTGCGGTAGACTACTCTTGAGGCGGATCCGAGGGAGAGAACTTCAAACGGAGACGGTCGATCTGGAGAGACGGATGAGCGTCGGGATCCGTGCGATAGTGGTTACGCCAGGCGAATGCCTGGTCACAGTCGCGGAGCGCGGCCTTCAGATTGTGGGGAAGGGCGCGTCCCTCGGTAATGGCTTCCCGTCCGGGGAACCAAGTCGTCTCTTCGGACTGCTGGGGGAAGCGCATGAACACTGGATCCAGCAAGATATCCGATCGCAACAACCCGTCCGACGAATCAGTTCGAACACTTGATCCTCCCACGCGCGGAATTTCTCCCGCGCATGCGAACTACGATTCTTGCGTCCAGTGTAGAAGGAGGCCGCCCACGACTCGGCAGCTTGCTTGGTCCTAGGGATTGGAAAGGAGTGGGTAGCTCCCAGATCGCCTGGCTCTGATCGCTCGCGAGAGTTTGGAACTCCCTGGTGATCGCTGCCAGATGAGGGAAATCATCGGGATCGAAAGTTAACGGCTCCACCGAAGTTAGGTCCAAGACTTCCCAAGGCTTCTCGGCGTATAGATCCAGGACGTTTTCTTCGGTAATCAAACTTGGGGCGTATAACGTGGGATCGAGTTGGCCCGCGCGACCCGCTCGTTCGGGAACAACCAGCCAGAAGCAAGCACCTTCTTACTGAGCAAGACTCGCGGAGTGACCGTGTCCAAGGTCAAGGTACGGATCTGCACGGGATCCCAGGGTGTCACGTCCGCCTCGGAGACAGCACACTGCCGGCGAAGACCAGGGAAGAAACTATCCACCGGACCAAAAGGCTGGAAAGTAGTGTCGACAGTGGGATCAAATCCCGACGACGTTGGATCCGCCGTATTCTCATCGGATACGTCGCCTACAGGCTCCACGCAAGCTGTGTCTTGATCTAACACGATTGGAATCGCGGCCGATCCGCAGTCATCAGGTGGGTTCCCGGAAGAACTTCGACGACGAGCGCCGGCACGGGGGCGAGCATCTGCTCGCGATCGGGCAAGGGCGACCTGGTGCTGCTCGTCATCTGAGTCATCGAAAATGGTATCAGAATCATCCGAGGCAGCAGTTTGGGAGATCTCGGGGTCTGCTTGGGGCGGCTCGTCGTCCGAAGCATCAAAAATGGCGTCGGAGTCGTCCGACGCAGTGGATGGCTGAGGCGCTTGATCCGTCAGATCGGGGCTCGCCTTCGATCTGGCCGATCCTATACCGGACGAATGCGGCTCGGGATCCGCTTGGTTGGGGCTCGCCCCTGACCCGGCTGGTGTCTCCTCGGCTGGGTGCGTGTCTTGGTCCGCTTGGTCGGAGCCCGCCTCTGATCCGACTGATCCCGTATCGGATCCGTTTTCGCTGGACTCCGGATCCGATCCTGGGAATTCGTAGTCTTCGTCGTCCTCCTCCGCAGTCGAGCGAGCAGCCGGGATCGTCACGGGATCAGCGATGGCGTCGGTTTTAGCGTTATCCAGCTCGGAAGCGTCTGGGCCCGAAGTGACCGGAGACGAGGAGCGTCGGACCTTCTTGAGTAGACTAGGATCGCGCTCCCGGGAGAAAGGCGACGGACTGAGTGGTCATTTGGCCGACGACCGAATGCTGGAAGTCACGGAACCAGACCGTTCGCTGCGCGCAACCGACGCACTACGTAGGGCGGCAGAGGCGATAGATGCCAAGTCGTCGAGCGCGCTGTCTCTCTCCCCGATGACGGAGGTGTGGTCGTCGAGAAGATCCTGATGCTCCTTTTGGAGAGTGGCGTGACGATCTTGGAACTGATCGAAGTCTTGTCGGAGGGACCGATATGCTTGCTGTATGTCGGAGATCTGGGCGAGAAGATCGCGGCAGGAATCGTAATACTTCTGGCCTTCCCGGATGACCTCGTCACGTTTCTTGACCGTCATATCCCGGTCGTGGGTGAGTTGGGTCACCTGAGCAGTAAGCTGGGCCACCTGCGCTGTCGCAGTGTTCCGATCCTGGCGGATCCGCCCAACACTGGCGATCTCAGCCTCGTGCTGGGACAGCTGTGACTGCGCTTGCTGGAGATTCTGGACAGCAGTGTCCCGATCTCGGCGCAGCTGGTCGTGCTCAGCATTGAGAGCACGGCATTTCTCTTGTGCGCCTTGAAGGGAATCTTCAGCCCGGGCATGCTGGTTGCGAGCCGAGCCCAGTTCACGCTTCAGGTCCTGGATCGTTCGTTTGGCAGCATCCAGCTTGTCCGTCGCGCGATCATTGCGAGTCGAACCCAGTTCGCTTCTCAGCTCCTGGATCGTCCGGTTGGCAGCATCCAGCTTGTCCGCCGTGCGATCGTGCACCCGATGTAGCTGCTCCCGGCGTTCGTTGGCCTTGGAGAGCAGTTTCTCCAGCTCCGCAACACGTTCGCCACGCACATGGACTTCCAGCCGTGCAGCTTGGAGATCCGCCGCCATAGCCAACCCGTCGAGTTGCCTGCGCGCTTGATCTAGGTCACGCCGCAGCCGACGGTTTTCTTGATTCAGGGCAGATCCGTCGAGGCGTCGGCGGGCTTGATCCAAGTCGCGTCGTAGTCGGTGGTTTTCTTGGCTCAGAGTCGATCCGTCGAATCGATGGCGCGAATAATCCAGGTCACGCTGTAGTTGACGATTCTCCCGATCCAGCTCCTCAGCGCGCTCCTTCCATTGATCATAGTAACGCCGGAGATCCGCGTGGTTCTTCCGAAGATCCGCATGATCCGTCTGAAGCTTGAAGAGATTTTGGAGCGCCGAATCCCGGGTAGACTCCACCCTTTGGAGGCGTGGCTTGAGCTCTTTGAGTTCTTGCCGCAGCTTCTCCTTCTCTTCGCAGACGTCTCGTAGATCCTGGGTAAGAGGATGCGGTGCATCCGATGGACCGGATGCCGAGGGATCCTGATCAGGCGGGAGACGTTTCTCCACGTTGATCGTATAATTGAGCAGCCGTGTGTATGCTTCGGCCGTGACGTCCGCTAACAGGCCGTGACGAACTTTGAGATCACCGAATTCTTTTAGCTCGATCCGAAGCTGCTCGTTCGCCTGCGCTATCTCGGCTTCGTGCTGGGTCACCTGCCGAAGCCGCTCTTGGGATACGTCGTAGCGATGCTGCGCGAAGCCAACGAAAGCACGCACCATATCCCATTGGGGATGCGCTTGCGCGTGACGTTCTTCGTTGTGGCGGCGCGCGGCGATCAGAGCGCGCACTGCCTGCTGATGCTTGGCCAGGCGATCGTGGTAGGGATCGACGAACACGTTCGCCGACGCAGCAGCAGCCCGCAAGGAATCCAGATCCAGCGCTACATGAGTCGCAGCGGCCGACAGATCCGAGGGCGCATGGTCACAATGCTCGCAGGGAAGAGGGGCGTCGGTGGACCGACCCACCTCGGCGAACACGGCAGCACGCAGCGCATCGCCAGCGCCCGGGGAGGTTCCGAAGCTCGACATCGCTTGACTGTGTGTGGGATCAGGCGACGCGGTGTGTTACCGTTGCGCGGCAGCCACAACGTGTCGGGGGCGAATGTGGTATTACAGGACGCGATTGATAGAGATCGACCGGCCGTTGACGCCAAGGTGTCCCCAGATGGATGGATCCTAACTACGCGACATGCGAGGTCAGATATGGGACGGATCCTACGAGCTGTCCCATGGATCCAGAGCAAGGTACCGGATCCGGCCAGTTTAGTGCCGATCCCGATCGAAGGGATCAGGATCCATAGTTAGATCAAGATGTAGGTCGAATGTGAGGCTCAGGAGAGCCCGAGGGAGAGGGGATCTGGAAGGATAAGTTAACACTTAAATCAGAACCGAATTTGCACTGGAAGACATACTTGGCTATAGTATAGGGGATTTACATTGGCCCCATACTTAGATCAAGTGTATTTTGGTTATCTTCCTGCAACACGTGGCAGCCCCTGGATAGCTTGGCCAGGCCGCGCGCGCCCTTCGAACTCCCAACCCCCCCTCAAGATCCCGCTATTGGAAGCGGCAAGCAACGTAAAGGAGCAAGGAACCCCCGCAAAGGAACAACTCCGGATCCCACATTTCTATTGTGGATCCACAAGGCCTGCTCAAGAAGCTCAAGGCCGACCCTACTCGGATCCCGTGCGCAGGAATACCCGCGCGGATCCACCCCCCCCCCTCTCAAGTCCCCACAAGGACGTCCTACGCTCACCAAGTGCGCATCTCGTGTCAACGAGAGAGCTGTACCAGCCCGCCGGTGGGTACACAAGGTGAACCACTCAGCACTACACGGCCGTCGGAGCACCCCCTCCGTTAGTCGGTGTATGGGCGCAGTGTGTGTGAGTTGGGATCCCAAGAAATTCTAGCGGATCTGCTCCACCACATAAGCGTAGAAGATCCGGCGGTGGCGCATCCAAGTCCGGTAGTGCAACAGGTGCAGGCCGTCGGGGTACTCCTTAGGATCGTACCAGCACCGCTAGCAATCTGGAACGGCGCGGAGCCTCGGCTCGTGGCCACCTGCACGATGTTCGCCAAGTCGAGCTTGATCTGGGCCGGAGTGGAGCTGGAGAGATTGAAGCTGTAGATGGCCTTCTTGGGCGTGGTCCGTCGCTTCTTGGCCAGGGGGGGGAGCTTTGCCTTGCTGGAACTGCGCAGGGGCGACCGCTTGGTGGAAGCTGAAGGCGCCTCGGATTCATGAGTGAAGAGCGGATGGAAGGGGACCGTGCACAACTGCATCTCGTCAGGCGCTGGCAGCAACATGACCGTCCCCGGCGAGGTTCTACACGGCCTCCAAACCGACGGCCGAATTGTTCTCGGCGATGCGGGCCCGGAAGCAAGTCCAGAACTCGAACTTGCTGTCGAGGACCCCCTCATCCCGTACTCGTTGCGGAGGAGGTTCCGGAGACTTGGTCTTCTTCGCCTTCTTGGGCCTCGCGGCAAGGGGGGGGCAACGGGTCGGCGCGTCTGCAGGGTGGGCGGTGAAATGCCGAATGAGGCCCGTGCTTTTCGAAATCTGGAGGTTGCCGGGGATATATGGTTTCCGACTGACTACCGGAAGCCACCGTCATGGGTTCGACCGTCTGCGAGAGGGACGTGCAGAGGACGCTATGAGGCCACGGCAGGGAGGTGCTTGCTATTAGAGGTAGCCCGGGAGAGCTACGTTGCCTGGTGTCAGGCCCTCGAAGAGCAAGAGCAAGCGGAGCGGATAAGTGATGCGTTCTGGCGGATGAACGGGTGTGGGGACCAGCCGAGAATGCCTGTACGGACGAGGAGCGGGCTGCTAGCGGAGCGTCGCGCTCTGCGGGCAAAGCGTGATTAAATGACGAGGCCGGCTCTCGACGAGGACGTTGAGCTTCAGTCGGGGTGGATGTCCCGAGCTGGAACGGTGGCCGTCGTCTAGGCACGGTTGACCGTTCCGAGTTGGGTTATGACTCCACTGACCTGATGCACGAGGGATGGAAAGAGGATGGACTCTGGCCGGGAGCGTCTTGAGGCTTTCGTTGTGTCGTGCTGCGCGGACGGGTGTCGCGGCGGGCCTCTCTGTGGACGCTTGGTCACAATGCGTGAGGTGAGCGGGAGGGGTGAACTGGGCTGGAGGACCTCGGAGTCCCAGCTGACGTGCGAGGGAACTGGACCGCGAAGGATTGGCGCGAAGGGCTTGTAGGATTTGCTGTAATTGTGCACGGTGAGTTCTAGTTGTAGAAACTTGTTCAGTCGTTAATCTACCCTAGACGGACCACACTGGTCTGGAAGTAAACAAAACTTTGCATTTACTTTTTAGAATTGTTCTCTAGCTTCTAGCCTAGTGTTAGAACACCAGTAGCTTCGAGCAGCACCATAACGCCCCCATACAGCGACGGCCGGCCCCGACAACCGGTCCAACCAAAACGACTCGCGACAGTAAGCTGTGCGCGCAGCGTGGCAAGGCTATAAGATCAACGAGGGCTATTAATACATGACCAAGACGGTAACATCTCGCTTGGGTACGTGGACATGACAGTGCGTCACGTGCTCATACCCCCCCCCCCCAGGGTGTGCTCGACGTCAAGGTGGGATATTGACCGCTAGCCTCCACAACGAAGGAACGGCTGTATTGGGGGTTGCAGATCCCCACAGCAGAAAAACAACCTCCAGGTAGCGGCAATGTGTCCGTTCGCTGGTGAGCTCATCGCTGGGCTAGCCTACGCAAATACCGAGCGGTCCTGTAATCCATTGTCACTTGAGTACAGTAGATATTACTGGTAGTGCCTTCGGTTAGGAAGTGTACATACAGCCCAAACACGAATAATTCGGGGCACGCCATATGTGGCACACACGGAGCAAAAGTATACAAACTTCATGTAAAATAGTTTAATAATCTCAAAAATGGCATGCTTCCTCGAAATCCACGAAAATATAGAGGTTTTTGCGTTGGAATAGCCAACTGTTTGAGTAGGATATACGATTCCAGAGATGATGGGAATACGTTAGGTACGATGATGCCGTTGAACCTCTGTGTTGTGAGTAGATTTTGTGGTGCAGTGTGATATAGACTTAAGCCAAAATGCTAAAGTGTTGTATGCTAGTAGCACTGCTACTGATGACATCGCTGCCTGCTATAAAAATAATTGCACACACCGATACAGGTGCCTACGATAGCATGAGGTTGACGTTGACGACTAGTAGTGAGCGGCGTAGATGGTTGCGGATAGTTGTGTGTATCCGATTCCGATTCCGTACCGAGGTGAGTCTAGCTTCTTCGGCGCCACATCTGCGGAGTTTTTGCCGTGAAGGGGGGGGGGGCTGCTGCGGCGACCGAAAAAGTCAGACTGGTGGCGGTGATGGTGGCTAAGTCTGCTCGCTAGATTGATTGATAGTGTTCTGAATGATATTGACATAAGTGCCTCGAAATTCGGGGAACCCTCCTCTACGATAGTTCCTAAAAAATCCGTGGGTGGTTCCGCGATTGATTGATGGATTCAGCAATTGGCATAATATATATGTGTCGTGCGTAGATACTGCGGCTACGAAGCAGGCGCAGGAGATGCGCAATTTCATTTACGTAGCATTACAAGAACACTATAGAACCAGCGCTACCTGCTCAATCCTCTAGCTAGGTGATTTCTAGTGCAAACAGATATAGAATATAAGAGGTATTAACTTGAAATTGTATAGTATTGTATAAGTAAGACAAATCCACGCGTTCGCGAACGGGTTAATAATTCTCTGAAATTTATTTCAGAGCTAAGGGGGGGGGGATCCCACCGGGAGGTCCCAGTTTCCAAATATGTAATAACTGGTAATTTATTTGAAAATTGAGTATATTAATAATCAGAGGTTACATACAAAGAGCAAGTGAACAACCTAATAATGTTAAGGCTGCATAATTATATACCTGGTAAGCTCGATAAATTACATGGATGTTACCTGTGTCGCACCCTCCGCTTAGGTGCGAGCCGGATGAGGTCGCCGTGTTGCTCGACGTTCACGTGATGGTTTTGGATTCTAAGCGCTGCGCGTTCCCCGTAATAACCTGCGTAAGCCGGCCGACTATATCCAAGAGATAGTATTGACATTTTGTTATACATAGTGATCCTTATCATAGGACGAATGATGACCTATCCATTTACAAGTCAATTATGTTAGGCTATCAAAGGGGGCATTTTGCCCCCTTTCATAGGTCACGCCGTGACCGTCACGGTACCTTCCGCAATCATTGAACTATATTTACGAGCCAATCAGTACTGGCTGTCTGAGCGGGAAACCATGAAAGGGGGCATTTTGCCCCCTTTGGTAGCCGACAACAGTGGTACTCCAGGATAGACCCGCCCCCATTGACCACGAAAGTTAATATTTTAATAAGTCAGCGCCGACCTTGGCCAGCGTACCGTTCGCATCAGGTAAATATTATTGAGGCACTTATTTCGGAGCCTGCTGGAAGCTGGCGCTTTGACGTCTAAATGAGTTATATCGCATTAGTATGTATTATATACTATACCGGTCATATAATCGAAGAATATACTCATTAGATCTCTTACCCAGCTACTGAGTAAAGCAAAAAATTGTCGCCAAATGATGAAATATGCATTACTTTTGTAGATTTGCGAGGCTAACGACAAAGTCCAGTTACAACGCCAAATACGCAGTAATATCCGTAAAGTGGTCTGTCTTTGAGATTTGGCTGCGTCTTCCACTAGAAGATGGATGCTTTGCCTAATTACCGACTAATTCGTACCGGCGTCTTCGCTTTTAGTCAATAAAAAACTACGCTTTCGCGGCTAAGAAAATCCTCGCGTTCTTCACTCTCCTGTCATCCCGGAAACTTGCAGACGGACGCCCAATTTGAGCTGCGAGCATTCGACGCAAGCGCAACTTGCGCTTTTCGCGGGTGCGCCTCTGAACAGCAAGGCGCTTCGCGCGCGTTTGGTGGCCGTGGAGACGCACAGGTAGTTCTGGTAGTTAAGTCCATCTTCACTGCGAAGAGGGAGGAATATGCACTCTTCCTTGACGTGCTTGGCGGTCATTATCAAGTTGAGCTAAAGTGGAGACTCCTTGGGCGACTTCCGCCGGTGACAGCTGGTGGTTCAGCGCCTGGCTTCGCCTTCTTTGGGAGGGTGCCATGGTTCTTGGTGTAGTGCGTTATGAATAGATAAATGGGGCAGTCGTTTGATAGAATGGTCGATCCTCGCTAATTATCGAGTCCTACCTACGCCACTCGGTGCTCAGCGATTCGAGAATCTTTGGTTAAACATCGAGTACTTTATCATTCTAGAATCACTTGCTGGTAAGGTGCCCTGTTTCGTAGCGTGCGACATCTTCCTGTGATTTGCCTAGACTATCGCCTAATAGTCGGAATGTATGGGCTCCAAAATGCTATTATGATTTTTCGTGTTCGTGCTGTAAATTTACCCCAAAATTGCATTATGCCCCCAAAATCGCAATTTTGGGTGATCGCGAACACGCCCGAAGAGCATCTCCAGCGGCAAGTCCTAACGGCGGTTTTAACGTTAAAGTAGCGCATTAGGACCTTGCCCCAAGTCTTAAGCTTCCAGTGGCCGTAATGCGGGTTTTAACTTCAGGAGGTCCTATCGAGGACGTCTCGAGTCTCAATTTAAGACTTGATATTTAATGGATCATGTGGTGCACACACTTCAGCCAACCAACCAACCCGAGTACTGCACGAAGATCTCGAGAACCGTGGGAAGGGCCCCGACAGAAGCGCCGAAGAAATCGTTCTGCTATGCAAGGTGTGGCTGAATACGTCACAAGACCGAATACGAGGTGTTGCCGTGCTTGCGTCTGAGCTTTTCTGTTAGACCGGGCAACATGTAGCGGCGGAAAAACTCGTCGTCCGAGTGCGCACGCTGCGCTCGTTGGGAGCGTCCATTCGCTATTAGAATCTTTTTTCAGGAATGGAGTTGATTGGTCAAAATGCTAGGTGTGGGAAGCGGAGTGTCGCGAGGTCTTACTTTCAAATTGAGGTCTCAATGGCCGCTGTCGGGCCTTGGATTAAGACTTGCCGCTGGAGATGCTCTAAAAGTCTATCGCACCTTCCTTCACGTGTATTGCCGTACATTTCTGGTGCTTCATCGCACGAGATCCCTGCAATTGTGAGAGCGAATAGCTACAACGAAAACAAATAAAACTAGCAAGTGTTTTATAATATTGGAATGGTGCGTTGACGTCTTGACGTACTTTCAGATCAGTCCCTCTTACATCAGCGGCTGAGCAGCCTCACGCTCCAGGCGCTGGACAGTCTCCAAGAGCCACTCGAAGTTGTGCTGTTGGGCAATGCGGTTCAACAGGCGCAGCGTCTCAATAAGGGACTCGCGAACGCCGGGCATCAACGCGTACGTGCCCGAACACGGGCAATACTCGTGCATTTTGTGCTCGGCAGGCAGGTGGCACTTGCGGCAGTACAAATCCTGCAGTTGATACGCCACGGATTGCGCCTGCACCATTTCCACGAGCCGCATCTCAAAAGCTGTCTTGTCGTACAGAGCGAAGCATCGAGGACAGTGCCAAGCAGTCGTAGCCTCTGCGTCCTCGCCTTCCTGTCTCTCATCATCTTCGTCTGAACGCGACGCACTGCCCTTGAATAACTGCGGGTCTCGGCACAAGTCCACGGACCGACAGAGATTGCAGCACAAGCAAATGACATCTTGCACGGTGAATGAAAGCGACGGGTTGCGGAACTGCGCCTCGTCGGCGAACTCACTCATACGAAGCAGTTTGAGCAGAGTGCGCTTCATCTTGCCCACTTGGGCCTCCACACTCGGTTCGAGCAAGAACACGGCACTCACGCACTTTACCAACTCTAGCGCAGGAGACTCCATGGGGAGATGTGAGCCGGCGAACACTGGGAAGCTGTCCCTGTCCATGTTGTACGTCAGTATCTCCGGAACAAGTCGCAGCATTTTGTCCGAGAAGTACGAAGAGACAAGTCGCTGGGAGTATTTCGCAAGTGGGCTTAGCTGCTTCTCGTCTTCATCCAGAGGCTGGTCCTCTACATCCTCCACGACATCCACCTTAGCGTCACCGCCCTTTGAAAGTCGACGACGCTCGCGTAGCTGGAACTCAGCTCGCCGACGGATGAACTGGCCTACTAGAATCAGGAAGTATTCGTCAACTCCACGGGGCAAGTAGTTCGCAATGTTCCAATGAGAGACAATTTCTAGAGGTTTTTGGTCGCTGCCATCCACATCATGATCACTTTCCTCTTCTTCCTCTTCCTCGGGCACCACGTTTTTCAACAGAATGCAGCCATAGTTCTCCGCATCCAAAAAGAACAAATTCGAGAAGTACTTCTTTGGCGTGAAGTTAAGCACCTGGAAGAGCTCGTTGGACAGCACGGTCTGCAAGATGAAATTCAAATACGTTTGAGCGTCACGCACCGACTTCTTCTTAGTGCAGACAATGATTTTGCTGAAGTCGGCGTATACGATCTGGGATCCAAGACGTCTGAACTCCGCAAGAAGCTGTAAAAACAGCTTCTCCATCAGGCGCTTCACCATTGCGTGCAGTGCAGGGTCGAAGCTGAGGGAGTTAGGTGAGCAAAGCCAGCGATAAAACTGTTGCAGAACGTGATCAGCGAATTTGTTGCGGCTAGCCAGGAAATCCTTGAACAGCGTAGTCACCATCACACGTAATAGTCTAAAAGCCTCGTGACAGCTTTCCTCGGCGTCGCCTTCTGCAACCGCTGCTGCTGCGCTGTCTCCCTTGGAAGTCGATTCGCTCTCACCATTACCATCAAAATCGATCTCCATCTGGTGAGCGACTCCAAGGCCTTCGATACTGTGAATTTGCGATGCCACCAGAATTGCGTTGACTGCCAGACCATCCAACTCAAGCTCGACGCACACATCGACAAAAGCTCCCTTTTCGCACACGACTACAGATGTGTCTACCCGATGCTGCGATACCGCATCGCCCTTCTTTTTTGAAGACTGTTGTGCCGATCGTAGTAGCGATTGACTGAAAAGCTGTTGGAACTGTTGCTCCTGTTCTTTGCCGCCAAGGTCGGGAAGCGAAGTCGGCGAGTGCCACCATAGATGTTTATGTTTGGTCAAGATACGGGAGTACAGGGTGTCCAGAATAGCGATGGAGTGGTCACCCGTGAAGTTGCCCACAGGCAAGTGTGCGTACCGCGCACAATCCAGAACATCCGAATAGTACTGTGTCATCTCAAAGCACCGTGTCAGCATTTTTTCACCCATGAGCTTGCGCCATGTGAGAGCTGGGAACAATGTGTCTTCCTCATTCCACGGTAGCATCGCGATAGGGAAGCTGTGAAGGCCCTGCATCTTTTCGCGAAGTCGCTTGCTGGATGGAATGCACGTCTGCGCAACCACAATGGTCGGCTTAGGAGCTAGCTGCTTGTTCGATGCCAAACGTGCTAGGGTAGCGTTTACGCCAGAGAAAGCTTCTGCTGCTGTCTTTACGACATGTGTCTTGAATGAGCAGCTCTGGATGGGTGCAGTACCCCCTTCCTCTTGGGACTCAAGTAGCAGTTGGTCGAAGAACTGCCTTAAATCGCCTCGAGACTTCACGTTGGAGAACGGATCGACATACCAAACATTTGCGTCGCCCTCACTGATGGCAGTTCCAAAGCTCTCAGCACTCACGTCGTCATCTTCCTCTTTTAACACAACCAAGCCCAGGATAGCACGCTTCTTCTGCTGCGCAAAGTAAAGCAATACTCGTCGCATCAGCGAGTTCGGTGGTGCTGATCCTACTCCATTTACCAGTGAGCGCTGCGGATCCATAAGATACGGTGCCTGTGCTGTAGACTGGGACTGTAAATCACTCAGCTCGTACTCCTGTTTGGTGCTTGAGAGGTGCGGGTTTACAACCTTTGCCACGCAGCCAAGTGCGCATACGGCGCGGGTCAAAGCAGACACCTGCAGCTCATACACACCCTTTACATGAGGGTCGCCAAGAATCTGGCTGATTTCCTTGTGGTATTGCTGGTACTGACGCTCGCTAAGCATCACCTCCAACACCGACTGGGGCTTGGATGAGTAGTGAGGTACAATCCGAGATACACGGCGAGACCCTGGCAACAACGATAACAGGGTCTCCTGGTCCACTTCTTCACATGTGATGTAGAAAACTCGAGGCATCTTCAGAGTAATACGCTGAAGCATCCGCGAGTGTGCAGTAAGAACCCAGCAGGTGAATATTCCACCTTGTTCTTGTTGAATTTCCACAATCTGCCAGTACTCCCTCTGCAGCGCACTGCCTGCATTGAAAACGAAGTTTTCCATACCAACACCGTTGCCTTTTGATGCAAGCACACTGGTGGTTCCACTCTGGAAGCGCTTAGCACTACCATGTGCACTATTTGCCATACCAAACCCACCAGCACCACTGAAGTTGCGCATGCGTTCTTCTCGCTCTCGTCGCCGCTTTCCAAGCATTGACTTCCACTTTTTCTTTCTATTCTTCAGCCAGTCGGTGAATGGAACTACTCCAAGCTTGACCTTCGCTGCAGGAACATATTCGATATCATCGTCGTCAATTTCTTCGATTGGGCTACTGCTGCCTGTGTCGTTGCTTGCTTTCTTTCCTCGCTTTCGTGGCTGGGGATTTACAGCGCGCGATGGTTGTTTACCCTTAATTAAATCCTCCATATCGATCAGCTGGGCGACGTAATCTCCATTCTCAGCACCCTTTACTGCTGCCTTGAAGAACTGCTTCATATTACCCTGCTGGTGCTTAGCGTTCTTCTCACGAACTTGCTTTCTCATCCAGTCCGGCAATTCGATTCGAGGCACTGGGTTTCTCACATTCTGGAAGGCAGCTGGCAGAGAAATAATCTTCTGTACCGTGGATGCGAAACGCGTACGGTAGTAGTCCCAGTCAAGAATGGATCTAATGTCGAAATCCTGGAGATGCGGGTCCTTCAGCCACTTTTTGAGGAAATGTTTCTTAACGGCATCCTCAGTCGCGAAGATGGCCGTAGGGATAGCACGCTCTGTGACCTTTTCACCGTAGGGACGCGCAGCAATGATCATTTTACAAGTCAAACCCTTATCCTTAAGCATTTCTTCACCCAGGAACTCGCCCAACCGCCTGGCGGTAGTGATAGAGGTCGACTTCTGGCCTTCATACTCATCCAGCTTACCAGACATACTTTTGTTCTCCGTAATCAGCGTCATAAGCTCTTCGTCATCCATCGACTTGCCGCGAGTGTCAATCACGTCAAGCCACCGGTTTGCGCATTTCGCGACCGATGCATAGCACTCTTCCAAGCTGTCACCATCAAGAAAGCACTCGAACACTTGCGACTGGAATGCCTTAATAAGTTGTAGCTCACCACGTCGCTTGAGCTCGAAACCCTTCAGCTCAGCTAGCGAATGGTCAAAGTTAAAGACTGCATAACGCTTTTTAAGCAGCTTGCCTTCTTCCGTGGAAGCAGGAAGAACCATGGCCTTGTATGGTCCATCCACCTCAAACAGAATAGAACATTCTTTGTGCGTGTTGTACTTCCCTGAAGTTGGGTCTAGTTCGTGATACTGAGGATTTGTGAATTTAGCGTGCACATCTGCATTCAGCATCACACAGGGGTATGAAATACTCCTCGACCCGCCATCCTTCAGTTTGAACGAAAAGGTTTCCGGGAAGGATTTGGGAAGAATGGCCCAAATGCCATCGGTATCCAGCTCCAGCGGCCGTCCAATCTGCTCCACCAACTCACGAGCACCCGTAATGATGTTGGATCCCGTGTGTGTCACAATACCAGCCATCTCCATGGAATGCCATCGTGCACCCTTGCGCATGACATAACCATAGAACGAGTTCAAAATACATTTGTGAGCCAGCTGTAACGAGTCGTACACGAGGCACTTGTTTTGCGCATCAATCTTTGCGAGTAGGTCCTTCGCCTCAGCAGCTTGGGACACCTTCTTCTTCCAAACTTTCGTGAGTCCCTTGTATTCGTAGCGGCGATCACGGAAGGCGCGCACTGTGTTAACATAGAATGGGTTTTCGCGCATGCAGACAGTGGCAGATCGCTTCTGCTCCTCCGTTACCTTGGTCTTCTTGTATACACTGGAACAATATGACTTGAATCGCTGTTTCAGCAGGAGCTCTTGCTTATCGTTTGGCAGTTGAGCGAATGGGACAGTGAATCCTGCACCATTGGTTCTTTTTCCTGCGTCGGCGTTGGCTTCACCTCCCTTCTTTTCCAGAGGAAAGTTTTCGTATTCGAGCTGGGTCTTAATCGAATAGTACTCTGGACGCGTGGCAGGGTAGAAATCACCTCGCCAGACCCAGTCCATTTCACGTTGACAAGATGCATCCTTATCTTTGATGGCTGCTCGACCGCACTCAGTGTTGTACGCGCAAGCTGCACAGTCCGCTTCGTTGACAATAGCACATGGCTGCAGCCGATTGGTGAGAATGATATTGGGATACATGGCAGCCACGTCCAAGTGGTAAATCAGAGGCTGTTCCTTTCGGTTTGGTCGTTCGCGAAGTCCAACAAGCCGGTCAACAATGTCCTTTTTCACTTCCTCATAATTAGCGACGCGGTCAAGTGGAACATTCATCTCAACCTCCAGTGAAAACCGAAGATCACGATCAACATTGTCAATAAGCTGCTGAAAGGAGCTTGGTACCAACTGGAAATCGTACAAAAAATCCGCACGGAAGACACCAGATTCCAAACACTCGACGTGACCACCCACATATGTTTCGTTCTCCACAAGGTGGCCCTTATAAAACTTTTCTTCGCGGGCCGAGCTTTGCTTGTTCGGACAAATGATGTTGCCTCCAAAGGCTTCGACCATAAGCAGCGCCTCGCAAAGTGTACCAGAACCCTTTCGAAGAACATCCTCGGAGCCCAATGGAATAATTGTGCACAGCGAGAACACAAACAAGTGAACGTACTTGTCGTAAAGGTAGAATGTGGCCATGGCATCGGAAACTGAGTACGAAGCCATTTTCAGTGGTTCATCACGAGCGAGCGCAACCATATCTTCAGCGTCAACCTCCACTGGGTCGTATCCCAGCTTATACTTCGTCACAGCTTTTAAACCTTGACTTCCTTGAGGTAAATACGAGTCACGCTTCACCCAGCAGAATGCGTCCATGTGTACACTGCAGCGGCCACGGTATTCGCCGCTGCGCTCATCCAGAGAGATACCGATTTCATGCGCCATATTGATACCGTGAACTTGTGCGCGCGCGTCAATGAATGGCCAATCGAAGAAGTCACCGTTATAAGTCACGAAAATGTGCGGCTTCTCATCAATCACGTGCTCAAAGAATCGTTTCAGCAATTGCTCCTCGTTTTCCTCATTGAACACAATGAACGGTCCCGGATAGTCCTCTTTCGGCGTGTACTCGAAGTCCTGGATCTCCTCGGACACAAACTCGCGGTTCACAATGAGGTAGCCTTGCCTGTCGATCATGTACGAGATCATGTAAATCTGGTCCACCTGTGCATCTGGAAACTTGAGCGGGGCCTTGGTACACTCAATATCGAACGCACAGACCACCGGCTCAGCCTTATCCACCATATCCTTCTGCCGTCTCACATCCGACGGCGCGTAGGGCGCGGTCGGGTCATAGTCCACATGGTACCACGCGCCGACTCGAATGTCCAGATCAATAGCCACTCGCATCGGGTACGGGACGTCGTACTCCCTCAGCTCCAGCAGCGCGCTCTCGCTCTCATCAGTTCCAGCTCCTTTGGCTCCATCCGCATCCAGCCCTCCAAAGATCAGATCGTCCTCCGTCACCTGTTCTCGAGCCTGGCCCTGCATCTCGTAGGCCTGGCGGGCCTGCAGTCTCTCCTGGTTCCTGGCCACGAGTGGCGCCAGCTCCCTCTTGACCGCCATCAGGTCCGAGACCGTGGCGAAGCTCAGCTTCACGTACAGCGCCTTCTTGCCGTTCAGGTGGTCGGCCATGTCGAGGTCCTCGCGGAACACGCGCTCCGCCTTGGCCACGAGCCCCTCGAACTTGCGCAGGCAGTAGGCGATGACGTCCTGCGACCGGTTGGTCTCCGGCCGCACGTAGAAGTAGGGCTGGTAGATGACGCGCGTCTTGAAGGCCCTGCCGTCCTGCTCCAGGAAGTACAGCTCCAGGCCGGTGACCTCGTGCTTGCCCTCCACGGGGTCGGGCAGCGTGCACGCGCGCAGGTTCAGCAGCCAGCCGAGCTTGGCGTGGTCTGCGGTGT
>JAIKVD010000304.1:0-22845 GCA_024679075.1 Phytophthora uliginosa | reverse complement strand
ATTAAAAAAAAATAATTGAAAAATATTAATAAATTTAATATCAATTTTAGGAGTACGCAACTCGGCCTCGCGCGTCATAGATCTGACCAGCGCTCAGCGCGATTTCGATCTCGCGAACTCAGAAGACAAGACTGTCGTGACGATAGGCCACATTGACCAGGAGAAAGGTGGAGCGAAGCTCCTGTTCCATGAACGACCACGAGGTGAAATACCCCGGAGACGCCGTCTCACGGGCCATGGCCCACGTGCGTGCGCGCCCTCCGAGGTTGGATAGCGCAAACGCAACTTGGGCCCGCGCGTCATAGATCTGACCAGCGCTCAGCGCGATTTCGATCTCGCGAACCCAGAAGACAAGACTGTCTGAGTCTTTGCCGTCAAACGTCGGAACCGACATCTTGACGGGCTTCGTCGCGGTTGGACGCGCAGCGAATGAGGCCGTGTTCGTGGCGGACGCTTGTGCCGCACTCTATGCCTCAGCTCGCATCGTCGCACGAGCGGCTTCCTGCGCAGCAGCGCTCACGTGGGCAATCAGCGACGACTCGTACTTGTCGAAGCGATCCACGCGCGCCCTTTGCTGCTCAGCAGGAAGATTGGGAAATCCAGCGAAGGCTGCCTCGCCCAGGAGGCTGACCATCTTCTCCAGTGTAGCCCAATGGGCATCGGAGAGGTGAGGAAAGTCCTGCCGCGCCGGCAGCCGACTCCCTGAGTCTTCCAAACTCAAAGAGACCGTGGTTGTAGAGATCCGCGTCGGTCGCGGGATTGACTACAAGTGCTACCAAGTGTGACGGGGGTCACACGCACCGTAGCTTAGAGGAAACGTAACACGCTAACCCTAGCAGACGCCTGGCGTCTCTGTTGCTCTCTATGCAAAAGGCCTGGCCTTCCCTGTCGACTAAGGCACCGAGTACCGAACGACTTGCACACTTGTAGGTTAGAGTAAAACTGACTGTATTAATAACACTCATAACGTTCTTATCTACTGCTTTCTATCTGTATACTGAATCCCTGTCTAAATGGCGATCTTCCTGAGCGGTTGGCTCAGGTGAACTCGTGTCCTTAAGTACGATTGACTCCCGACTAAGCATATTACCTATGGAAGGTCTGTGAATAATATTATTATCATCGGTAACCCGCTCTGGAGTCGGTTCATCGATCGTTGAGTCATCATCCTCGCTGGTGGCTACCACATTCCATAGTCGTGTCAATGTTAGACTCATTTTGATCAACATCATGATTTGCAGTAACGTCATTGACATCACGCGTGTTGGATTGGCTGTCATCGACGCTCTGTTCCTCGCTTGCACTGCCTTGATCGTCACTCCGAACCTCATCCGGTGTTCCCGCGGCAAGCAGCAGCGTGTCCGAGGTACCAGCCGCTTCCTCAGTCGTTTCATCCTCGCTCTCGCTCGACTCACTGTTGTCCAGTCGAGATGTCACGATCGCACGCGACTTTCGCTTCTGATCGGATGCATGAGCTCCACCCCCCCCTCCGAACTTGTTGCCTTCTGAGGCCAATCATTCCTCAGATGCTCTGTACTCTCACAAATGTAGCACTTCTTCACTTTCTTCTTCTTCAAGTCCTTGGCCTTGTTTCCATGCTGTTGGCTCGCGTTAGCCGTCAGTTTGTTGCCCTCCCCGCCGTTGCCACTGATCTTCGGGCCACCGCGCTGTCCACCTTTGGCTACCTGGTAAGCCTTCTGGCGCGAATCAGCGACGCGGGTCAGTACTCGGGTGCGCTCCGGCGTATTGAAGTTTTCTGCACTGTTGTATCGAACTCCACTCTTCAGGCTCTCAAAGTCGTACTAGTGTGGTAAGCTATTCAGCGTCAACTCCACTATCGTGATGTCGTCAAATTGATAATTCAACGATAACGACTCGGTCCTCAAGTTGAACATTTTACTCAAGTGCTGGTTGACAACTCCACCTGGGGCTAACTTCGACATCCCCAGCTCTTGCCGAATGCTCTCCGCTCGATGAGACATGATCGTCCTATTTGCCCTGCTCTCATAGATGACGCACAACGCTTTCCACATGTCGGTCCCCGTGTGGTCTTGTCTCGGACTTGGTGAAAACTATCCGCTGGCAACGATATTTCAATAAGCTGCATGATCGTCAATTGCTCTTCAAAATCTGCTTCAACCTCCGACGACGTCAGTATCAATCTCGTAATCGCACCCTACACGACGTCAACGAGCTTCTTCTTCTTCTTGAAGACAATCATCATCGCCCACTTATACTGTTGCCAGTCTTTTCCGTTCCAACACTATCACTAGTGTATTTCAACGTCTCCGCCATCTTGGATCACCGCGTGCAGTCCGAAATCCGTAGGTGCTTGGGCTCAGAACCCTGTTAAAATGCGCACTTGGTCCGTTTGGCCATGAGTCTTCACTGAGATTGGAAGAGGAAATTAAGTATTGAAACATTAGCACTACAGCTCCTGGGCTTCAACGATTCTTCAAGTGAACTAGAGCTGATTCCCAGGCAGGAGACCACATTTCTTAATCCCAATATACTAATCATATCATTACAGTTTTGCCGGGTCTCTGCGTTGTCACACGGCAACATAGTCAAGTTTGCGCTCGATCGGCATCGGAATTCCAACAGCTGTCAGCGGTGGCGTGGCCAGTGGCATCGGCACTGGCATCGACAGCAGGGGCAGAGTAACCGTTGGCGGAGAAAGAGTGCAGAGCAGGTCGTTGCATGAGCACACGGTCGTTGCCTGTGCGAAGGTGTGTTGGCAGGAGGCAAGGAGCCGAAGCTAGCGAACACTCCAGTCAATCTGTCTTCAATGTTTATCCCCCCCCTCCAAGGTCGATCTACTTATAATTAACACATGCCAAGCAAGATGGGGATACTGATCCACCGATGTATGTGGCGCTTTGCCCTGTTGAGCTCCAAGTTCCCATCATGATGGCATCTTGTAGATAGTGCCAGCTGCCAGGTCGCTCCTGGAGCTGTGCTATTCTCACTGAGCAACCAAGTGACTGGCTGTCGAGCAGACGAGTCAGCTTGGCTGGCTGAGACGTCAACTAGTACTTGTTAAATAAGGGTTATACAAATTTGGATTGAGCACCGGGAGCTGTGAAGCTGGCTTACTTTCGGTTTTACCAAAGACAAGCTCCAGCCTCCCAGTGCAAGTCCCGTTGGGGTTCGTCCCAACGAACGTACTGTCTTCGTTGTATTCCTAATGCAAAGAAGCGAACCCACAACGCGTTCCCGCTCTGCCGATGCCTCTGCAGGACGGGATCGTGATGATCTGATTGGTTATGAGCCCAACATGGGCGACACCCGGATTAGCCAAAACGTGCAAGGAGGACTTTGAATATGCAACGGTCGCGCTTGCGACACCGTATGGGAACCAGACCCTGTCCTTTCCAGAAAATGCGCCAGACGAAACGAAGATTTCCCGGCCGCGATTGAAGTGACAAGGCCGCGATCGAAGCGAGAAGACCGCAGACCGAATACCGGGAGACCATGGCCACGTTGATGGCGACGACATCCTACAAGTTGGACATCAAGCTCACTGGGGACAAATACGACGAGTGGTCAGAGCGCCTGATGACGGTGTTCATCGCCATGGGCGTGAACGAGATCGTGCTGGGGCGTGAGCACCTGGACGAACGGCGTGGTGAGAAGTGGGTGAACTGCTAGGAGGTACGACGCAAGAAGGCGCACAACCACTTGGTGCAGCACGTGGAGTGGTCGGTTCTCCTAGGCTTTCGCCGCGAGCTGGGCACCGTAAATCCGTGTGATATCTGGGATGCGCTGCGCGAGCGTTATGGAGAAGGCAACGGCCTCAACCCAGTCTTCCTGGATCGACAGCTGTTGACGCACTGCCTCGACGCGTGCGCAGGTACATCGACGACATGATGGACATCCGCCGCGTGCTGTTTGAGATCGGAGAACGCATGACGGACGAGAAGTTCGCAAGCATCCTGTTGTCGAACGTGAGCGACGTGTATCCAGAGATCGCGCGCGAGCCCAACGAGCGGACGCGGTTTAATCGTGAACGACCGAGTCTTCGCGATGCCATCGGAAGACAAGAGACGGCTGAAGTCATGCATGCTGACCGACCAGGAGGTGATCAAGGACGTGGTGGTCAAGGACGTGGTAGCCAAGGACAAGGACATGGTGGGCACGATCGTGGAGGTCAAGGACTCGACGTGAATTACGTCGATCGTTCAGACCAAGTGGTGGACAAGGCCGTGGACGTGGCATGTCCCATGACCGACGTACTCGCAGTCCAAGTGTCCGAGACCAAGGAAGGTCGAAGAAGGCGAGAAGCGACTCGACGCAACGCGCTGGGAGCGACGAGTGCTTCCTGTGCGACAAGAACGGCCACTGGAGAAACGAGCGCCCAACCAAAAGAAAAGGTCCGCGCTCTCTTGCTTCAACAACGTGACGTTGTTGCGCGAAGGTGAACCGAGTGTTGCTCCTGCTGGCAACACCAGCAGTGGGAGAGTTTACGAGTCCAGTGGGAGCCAAGCAGAAGGGTGGACCGTAGTGATGTGCAGCAATGCCAGCTGTGACGGTGCTGTCGCGCCGGAAGTGTGCGCGCCCGTCACACCTTCGTGACTATGTGATCAACGCTGTGATCCAAAGGACGAGTGATGTTCCAATTCGTCAGAGCTGCAAGCAGGCCAACCGCTCTGAACTCTGGCCGGAATGGAAGAAGGCCATTGAGTCGGAGTCATTGTCACTTCGCGACGATGAAACTTGGCGTCTAGTGCCGCGCAAAATCATTGGTAAGGCCAAGGTGATCACGTGTCGCTGGGTGTTTGCGACCAAGCGGAACGAAAAGGGCGTGATCGTGCGCTACAAGGCAAGAATGGTAATTCACGGATTCAAGCGAGAATTCGGCGTGAAATTCCTTGAAACATACATACCCGTGATACGGATGGAAACTATCAGGGCTGCTATCTACTATGGACTACAACGTGGTTGGTTGGTGATGCAGTATGATGTGGTCACTGCGTTCCGCTACGGGAGGCGATCGGCATGGAGATTCCTGCTGGGTTTGTTGGTGCTAGTGGTGCGTCTGTCTGCCGACTGCTGAAAAGCCTTTACGGCTTGAAGCGGGCACCCAAGGTTTGGAATGAATTGAGATTACAATCAACCGTGCAGATCGGCAAGTGATTTTCTCGCAGGCACAGTATGTGCGGGAGCTACTGGTCCGCTTTCACATGGCAGCGTGCCGTGGGGCAAAGACACCGGAACCTTCAGGCCAGCTGCAAGTTCACGAACCAGCGGAAGGCGAAGGACCGCCACCGTATCAGCAGTATGTGATACGCTTTAAAGCGAGACTCAGGGCTTGGGAACTTCCAACATCCAGGGATTGACTTTCGTGCTACGTTTTCTCCGGTGGCCCGTATCTCACTATCCGATTGACAGTTGGATTAGCTGCAGAGTTGACCTAAAACTATTCGATGCGATGGCTTTGCCAACTGGACTGGATCAGCTTCAACGTCAGCAGACGTATCAGCTCGTTTCTTGCTGCGGCACTTCCGCTCCGACCTTCTCTTCGGTTTTGACGGACCGGAAGCCACTGCATCGACCCTATCTCCACCCGGTACCACTTTCGCAATGGTCTTTGTACCCACCGGAACCTCACCAGGTTGTGTTTGCAGCACCAACGCGATGCCTGCTAGTCCGTGCTCGTCTAGGTTGTCCCCGCCGACGTAGCTCGACATGTCAGTGCGGATACGGACCACCGGGACATTCATTCGGTCGTCGTCATCACGCACGTCAGCAAACAGCATGCGATGCACATGATCATGTGCCACCGTAAACTGCTCATGGAAGAAGGTATTCTCCAGTCGCCACGTTCTCACTCCACCATCACGCATGCTGAGAAGCTTGACCCCAACAGTATTGTAGTTATAACCCAGCATAATACACATGTCGGTCCTTGATTCCAACTTGGCTTTGCGTCCGCGGACCTCGGGATTGATACGAGCCTGCACTAAGCATCCCCATATGCGCAACTGATCTATGTCCGGCTTCTTGCCGTGCAGCGCTTCATAAGGTGTCTGGCCATAGGGCAAAGCACTGGTCGTTCATCGATTCAGAGTATGCACCGAGTGCAGAAGAGCCTCACCCCAAAGATCTTTGGGTAGCCGAGTAGCGGCCAGCATAGCCCTGATACGGGGCAGTAGCAGTCCGTTTGCACGCTCAACAACGCCATTTGCTTCATGACTGTATCCATTTGTGGTAGTCGTAGAGATCCCCTTGTGATCTGCAGAACACTTCAAGCTCGTCGTTCACAAACTCGCCACCTTGGGTGATATCATCATGGCGTATCTGAATGCGGATCTCGGTATCAAGCAATACGTGAGGTCGATCGAAGGGTTTCATTGTGAGGTTGATGGGCACATGCATGTAGAGGTAAAAACATTGTACGGGCTGAAGCAGTCGGGCTGTCAATAGAATTCAGAGCTGAATCAGTGAATTTGAGATAATGGATACCAGCGATCGATGACCGAATCCTGTTTCTGCTACCGGTTTGGAGGTGAAAGGATCATGCTTGTCCTAGTCTACGTAGATGACATTTTGGTGGTAACCAATGATGAAGAGCAGAAAAACAAGTTGTTCGAGGACTCGGACGAGGATTACGACATCAAGGACAAATGTCTTTTGAAAACCTTGGCGTGGAGGTGGCGCAAACTGATGACCACGTTCTTCTTCGACAGCGGAAGTATGCACACGAGATTTTGGAGAAGTTTGGCTACGGTGACGCTCATCCGATTGGCAATCCGATCAAAGTTAATGCACGCTTTGTGCCCCTCTGTGAAAACGAGGAGAGTGACACCAGGTTTCCCTACCGTGAAGCCATAGATATGTTGATGTATCTGGCGACGAGTACCCGACCCGATCTCGCATTTGCTTTGGGCCAGCTTAGTCGTTTTGTTGCGAAGCCTTCTAGCAAGCATATTGGCGCATTGAAACGAGTGTTTCGGCACCTTGCAGGAACTGTAGTTTACTCAGGCCTCTCCCGGCCTAATGGTTGACTAGCACCCGCCTCGTTCGGGCAACTAGCGTCCATTCTCATTCCTGGAACTCGCTCCGGCTGGAACACTTTGTGGCGGGCGCTCACCATATGGGCGTTCAACCAGCGTGGGCTGACCCGTTCCCCAGGAGGGTTCAGGATAGAGGCGAAGAGGAGAGAGCTTCCAGCGCTCACGACCTGGGGTAGGCCGGGCTGCTCCCCGCTAGGTCCCCATACAATACACATCGGGCCGCCACACGTCGTCCAGCAGGGGCCATGTCGCCCCGTGCGGTTCATTCATGCGTTCGGCCCCTCGGCCATGGCACCAACTTTAGGCGCCGTAGCCCCGCAGTCTTTCTCTTCCGCCCTCTACACTCTACTGTCTGGCCGTCCCCGCCAGTCCCTCATGGCGCACCTCACCTTTGCTATCCGGCCTCGTCCAGCGTTCGCAACCCGTGTCCAGCGCTAAGTTCCTTTATTAGTCTCCACTCAATGCATTCCTGCACTAAATCTTTACTGAGAGTCGAGCAGCCGGCTGCTGCTTGGTGCCTACTACGAGGCCAGCTATACACACTACCCTACAGAACAGCGCGCTTCCCTGGACTAACCTCCTTGGATCTCTCCCTCTTCTGCGCATATCCCTCGTCTTGCCGCCTCCTGGCCTCTCGTTCTACCGCCTTGATGTCGCTCTTCCCGGTTTCCTACCGCTTGCCCGTCTCCTCTGTCCACGTCCTCTCACCAGCTTCAACCTTAGGTCTTCTCAGTTCCGCCCGTCCGTGGTGTTAGCCTGCTGGCTCGCCCCTGCCACCGGCCGCGCTCACTTCCACACCGGGGCTCCGCTCTCTTTCGCGTGCGCCACACCGTCGAGGTCGTCCACGCCGGCTGTCCGTCGAGCACTCTGCCTTGACCGCTGGCCGGCGACTGATAGTCCGCCCAACTACAGAACTAAGGAATATGGAATCACTTACTAGCGACAGTCAGTGGTTTCAAAGACGGTAGCGCTCGAAGGTTATTGTGGCAGTGATTGGGCGAATGATCCTGAAACACGCAAGATTACTACTGGATTCGTGTTCACTTTAGTTGGTGGTGCGGTGTCTTGGATGTCAAGACGTCAGACTATTGTAGCTTTGTCTACGGCCGAAGCCGAGTATGTTGCGTGTGAGGCTGCGATGGAGGCGGTTTTGGAGAGAAACATCTTACAGGAGATCATCCCGCAACATGAAGTGAAGCTACCGTTGGGATTGACAATCAGGCGGCACATGCGATCCTACTTACAATCGGAGCAAGTTGAGAAGGGTGTGATTGACTTCCACAAGGTGTGTGGTGATGCGAATCCTGCCGATGCGTTAACCAAGCCGCTTGACAAGTTGCGTCTCAAGCGTATGCTGGCACTGGCTAGCTTCGGATATGCGAATTAGTCGAAGCTGGAGATTCGAGGGCGGCGTGTTGCAATTCCGATACAGATCGAGCGCAACCTTGACTATGTTGCCGTGTGACAACACGGAGACCCGGCATAACTACAATGCTGTGATGAGAATAGTGTGATTAAGAGATACGGGTCTCCTGCCTGGGAAGCGGCTCTAGTTCACTTGAAGAATCGTTGAAGCCCATGCGCTGTAGTGCTAACGATTCAATACTTACTTTCACTTTGTTGTCTCAGTGAAGACGCACGGCCATACGGACCAAGTGCGTATTCTGACAGCAGCCGCCTCCATGCCATTGTGCCACATCTTGGTATTACTTCCAACACGCCCTTCTCAAAACCACGCAATACGTGCCCACTGCTGCCGCTCTGCGGATGCAGCTACCCGGGCAGCTACAACAAGTTCTGGGAATGGTGCTTGTCCAGTGGTTTGGTGATGGTGTCTGCAGGGATATTACTTTCGGCTGCGGCCTCCATCGTTGCGTCGCAAGCAGCGATGTAGTCCGCCTCAGCGGCTGACAAAGCCAAGACAGGCTGTAAAAAAGCTTGATGGTCCCCACCGCTCGGGAATCTTGTTAGCATGCTTTGCTTGCCGAATAGTCATATGCTTGTCGGTCTAGTCGACTCAAGTACCGCATGAGAAGCCCCTGAAGCAGGGGCTTCTTGATCTTCATTGTCGATCGGTGCAAATACACTTACCACGGCTGACTCATCACTGTTGCCGTCGTAACCGTCTCTAACACCAGTATTTTCAGCATGTTCAGCGGCCTTGTCATCGAGATCTTTGGACCTGCATCGTTGTAGTACACCCTAGTGTCACCCTCCAAGGCATCCGCCAGATCTGTATCAGGGTCTTGCTTCTCCTGTTCGGACCCGTACGTGCCCGCAACTGATTTGGAGCCAACAGCAAACTCCGCAAACCTTCCTTCATGCAAAGCTTTTTCCGAACTCGCCAAGAAAGACCAACTTAGACTTGAATGTTGGTGTGCTTTGCGTATTTAACATCACCACAATCCGTTTCATATGCAGCTCCGCCAGGATGTACTTGTCATTTTCATGCAAAGCCTTCAACCAAAAAGGTCTTTCAACTGATCGGATGTTCGCATCGCCTTGACTGGCCTCGTCAGGGGCAATGTCGTAGACCGGGCATCCTCGCATATAAGCTAAAAAACAATATCACCTTGGTGATGATGGTGTTAGTAGCGCAAGCTCGGCTGCTTGCCAAAATGGCTCCATCACTTTCTGCTTGCACTCCATCGCCAGCGTGGCCACTCGTAGCATAGTTGAACGCTTCCGCAGCGAGATCATACGCGAATGAACTCAGGTTCATTGCAAGAGCTGCAAGTTCTGGACTTGATTCACACTGAAGGTACGATCCTACCTTGTGGTATTCGCGCAAATAGCCATCTTCCGCAACCTCCCGTAGTAAGATAAGTGTAGAGTTCGACTCATCAATGCAGTCGGCCCACTTCGTCGGTTATTAGCATGGTAGCCCATGTGGTGCATTCATATAGCACCCATTCAACATTTTATGATTGATCTGGACGATGACAAAACACTCGACTTTCAAGTAGCTAAGGGCGTTAAGTGTCCAAAATTTGTCTCGGGTGCGCTCACCGCATCTGATTGGGTACTCTTAAAAGTTTATCTCTTGCATTGCTAATTTTCCCTGTAATTTCAATTGTTTCATTTTAGGCAGAGAAGGCATCAGATGTGTGTGCTGTTGAGTGGCGGTAGCAACGCCAAAGTCCTGCGTCCAATGCTGATATTCAAAAGTAAAAGCGCTAGCTGTCCGATTCAGACCTTACCCGATATCATTGATGGCGTCTGTTATCGGTCATCACCTTCAGCATTCGTCAACAACAACATCATTTGAAGTGGCTACATGTAGTAGAAACGTGGGCCTTATGCTGGCGATCGCGTCCTCAGGGTGAACAAGTACAGTTGACACTTAAGCGGAGAAGTGCAGGCGGCGGCAAAAATACCCAAGGGAACGATCAATTTCTTCCCGACTACGGGAGGACTATGGTGAGAATCGCCGGATTCATGATCCGCTCGTACTGCAGACTTTTCGAGACATACGACAGAGTGGAGCCAGTGCGATAGGAACCCTGGTATATCTGCGAAAGAGGCCAAATATTCTACTTTGAGCTGCTTGTTGTAGTGATAATCACATTAATGTCGTTAGGTAATGAACAACACTTCGTGATGTGCACAGCGTATTACAGGCTATTCGCAGCGATCGGCGTTGCGATGCGTCAGATGCTACACATACCGAGTATGTTCTCCACGAATTTGTGGGGCAAGAGAAAATAAACTTGACTTCCATTTTAGTCGGTTCAGATACCCAACACGCGCATACTGTTGTAGTTCAGCCAGCAAACATGAAACGACTGTTCCAAGTTTCCCCTGTAATTGTGTTGGTGGACACAATACACGGGACCAATGCGAATGAGTGAACGTTATTCAGTTTTGCCGTAACGGGCTACTTTGGACGAGTGCGTGACCCCACATTAATGGTCGCCAACTTTCACAGCAAGTAACATTTATTTTTCGGCACACGCAACACCGCGGATATATTTTGGCCAATCGTCATCGAGTAGAGTTGACCACCCCAAAGCGCTTCGAGCAGTACCGATTGTTTGAACTCTTTACAGAGTTTAGTTTGGGTTACAGCGATCGATCTTGCAATGCTCGCACCATTGCTATTCGCTTCGACAATATGGGTTGCCATTGCCGCTATAGCTCGCACTTCCAATTCTCCAGCGATGGGCGCTGTCCTACACCATCAAGAGAAAGATCGCCATCATTGGTGAGTACGATGAGGGCGTTACCAGCGCTACAGGGATGGTGGAATGATCGCCTAAAGCTACTGGAGGCCTCCAAGGACCATCGGATTGCAACGCGGACGGTGCAGTCCTTAGGAGGTACGGTGAAGTGGAAGAGCGACTGCACACCTAGGTTCTCGATAGAAATGACAAATGGATGCGGGTGAAGAACAGCTACATACGGCTGCTAGCTCTAAACATCTACTGCAAGCTACACGGCCCCGATGCGCCAAAATTCGACGCGTCGACGGGGTGGTTGGTGCGTTTCAAGAAACGGAAGCAGCTCGTCTCACGACGTCAGACGACAACCCGCACGATTCCTGAAGATGCTGCTGAGTTCTGATGGACTTTATTAAGACCGTTCAGAAGCTTATTGCGACGCACAACGTTCAGCCGAGGAACATCGTAATTATAGATCAAGTACCCCGCTACTTCGAGACAGAACCCGACCCCAAGACAACCATTGTCACTAGAGGTTCGCGCGAGGTGCTGCTACGGAAGGGCGGAACAAGTCACAAGCGCTTTACGGCCACCTTCTCTATCACCGCGGCCGGTAGGATGCTCCTTCTGCACCTTCTCTTCTCGAAGTTGAAGATCAAGCCCACTGTACCAGCAGGCGGGATCGTCGATGTCAATCGCATGGGCATGTGGAGCGGCGAGATGCTTTTGAATTCTGTCAAGAATGTTGTGCAGCCGCAAGAAATCCAGCTTTATCGCGAGTCCCGGCGTACTACCGGAATAAGTACGACGAGTACATTGGAAGGGCGCTCGAGGACCCAGTGTTGCAAACTCGAGCATAACACCCCCAGGATTCCCAGCTACAATGCCGTAGGACGGTGGACTCTCGACCGGATGGCGACGCGTACTCAAGACGACATCATGAAGCCGTTCCAGATGCGTGGTCAAGTTACCAAGAAGAAGTTCGACGAGGAAAAGCTGCACCAACCTCTCCAGGAAATCCTCGGGTTGGACTTCGACTTGGAGAGCTGGAACGAGTCATACCAGCACCAACTGGAGCAGTCGGACGACCACGACTTAATAGCTAATCTGTGCGACTACATGGCGGGTCCTGGAGAGCTTGAGCTCTATCCTGCGCACAAGCTGCACAACTGCAACATCGAGGTCAAGACCGTGAACACCTATTGCAATGTGGTGTCCACTTTCGTCTTCAATGTGGAAACCCCTGAGAAGATCGTGCAGCTTGTGCGCAGTGGGTAGTTCTTCGCTGACAAGGTATATGGCTACCTGGTCTAGACAGAGCCTAAATTCCGCAATTCATACGTACATTGTTTTGGTTAAAACGAAACTGGCATGGCTATAATTGCATTAAATAAAAGGATTGTAGGTATTTCGGAAAAACCTCCGTATTCGACACAGCCATCCGAGGAAAGAAAAGACCCTTACGTTACAAACGCGTTGTGAACTGCACGCAGGCGGGCTTGAACTCCAGTCAGCAGCGTAGGGTACACCACTGAGCCCGATTTTAGGACCCGTTCAAGTAAACTTCAAACCTTGTATAAATATTTGTTACATAACGCGTAGGCGCTCTATTCGAATATTTCTTTCACGCAATATAATCTGTAGCATAGCGCCTAGGCGCAGTGTGCGGCGGAAGACGGTAGTGTGACGGTGTCAAACCCTCTGTAGCGTGAGAGGACTCGTAACACGCTAGCCACAACAGACGCCTGTCGTCTCTGCTCTAAGTGTACAAAGGCCTCGCCCGCCTGTCGCCTAAGGTACCGAGTACCGAACGACTTGCGCAATTCCAGGTTAGTGTTAAACTGACTGTATTAATACCACTCTGTGCGTTCGATCTACTACTAACTATATGCCCAGAGAGGTACGCCCTCTCTCAGAATATATAACATACGGGGGCCCTGTAGAATATTTGACATTCGGGGGCACAGTGAGTTATACACAAGTTGACGTGGACCACACCAGGGAGAACGATCGGTCTGTCAGAGCAGTTATTTTATGAAAAGGATCACCGCCTTTCTTGGCCCCATTAACGAAACGTCAGGGTACATCCCGGGACAGTGTACCATTCAGAAAATGGGACCGCCCGATTTTGGTAACCGGTTGAAATACTGAATAAAGCCGCTATGGATCACAAGATCAGTATCAATACAAATATTCATACAAAATTGAAACTCAGCCCACACGTTTGGTCAGCGTTGCACCTATTCCTTTTGACCTCTTGTCCTAACCGAGTTCTGCTTGACCAGATTAGCCATGTCGTGTTGCCATCTCAGCAGGAGTTTCCTACAAGACTCGATAGCGTCAGGACTGAGGTCTAGGAAGGCACTCTGGATCGCCTTTCGAACGTCGTTGAGCTCCTCTAGAGATGCTTGTACTTCTCTCGGACGGTGAACGACGTGCGCGTGTACTGGATCATTTCGCTAGGTTTTTCCTGGATCGTGCGTCTAGATCGTTTACGCGAGAGCGAGCAATTAGCACCGCAAGCTGTGCTCTGGGCGATGGCACAAACTCTCCGTCCTTGCTTGCGCTTGTGCTAGGGCCCCCGCAGTTCTTCACCGTCGCTGCGCTTTGATTCCTCCCTCCTCATATATAGGGCAACTTGAAGCACACCTGCGTCCAAATTTGAATGATCCCACATAATTGTGAATTTCTATCGTTAATGTTTTGAAAAAAGGCAACAAAATAGAACACCGTTAAAACTGGTTTAACGTCGCTGACGTTGCTGTGAAACACTATTGCGACGATGTATTACGTATGGCGTAACGTTGTAGAAACGCCATTCACCGTGTCCAGACTGGCATAATCAATTCGCGACGATGGGCACTGGATGTCTAACGCAACGTGTTTAAGAACTGCATTGTGCGCGATGATCTAATACAGTTAAATGAGTTCAACTGCTCTCTCACGAATTTGATCACTCTCCACTCAGCCTATGTCTGGATGGAAATCCGACCCCCGGGGGCAAAAGTTGAAACGGTTTACAGAATCTTTGACCAGCGTTCGTCCGGAGAGCCATCGTTTATGTCGTTGCCCTCTGAAGCAACAGACAGCACTCCTTCCTTCTCTGCGCGAAGGCTCTTGGTCTAGGAGCATCTAGCCTCCTAAGAGGGGAGGCGATGCGTGGGAAATTGTGGAAGTGAGAGAACACGAACACCTCTCTGGTGACACCCTCTGGCGGTGTAGTCAGTTTCGAAATGTTGAAGTAAGAGACGGCTAATCGTAGCTCGCGAGTTAAAAAAAAATGATTAGCTTTGATTCACTCAAAAAGTTTAGAGTATTCGAATGTGTAGAATATTCTGAAACCTTGCTACTTCTAACCACCACTAAGTGCGACAACTACGGCGTCTTAAACTGCCACACACACCCGCCATCCATCACGCCCACGCTCAATCCCGGACACAGTCGCATGAACAGCGGCACCGCCGACACGTATAGCGACGCAATGGGCAGCATATACCGTGGTGCAGACTAAAATGCGTTTTGAAATAGTTTGGGTTACCATGGTATTCAGCCAGATTCTACCTAGTGTCTCATCAGAGTTTCAGCCTAGATGAGCTGCATGACTAGCAAACTTTTAATGAGGATAGTAGTGTTAAATCCGGTTGCCTCACATTGCGGTCGCCGGCGCAACATTGAGGTAGCCCAAACACGAGAGGGTAGTTTTTATTCCTAGCTGCACGGCGTTAAATACATGAATTTACTTAGTAGCGAGTAGTGTTTTCCGAATGGTCTCTGCATGTTGAGCTTTAATCCTGAGTCATCTGACACATAAACCGACGTACCTCTTTGTCCGCTCGTCATAGTGGAGCCCCCGTCCTGTTCCAATAGCCCCCCCCTCGCTCATTATATTTCGATCTTTACGTTCGCTTCCGTTGCAAGCATGCCTTATTCAACGATGCAGACTGTTGCAGTGCTGACGTTGCCGGCGCCACCATTTCCTGCTCACCGCCCCCCTCACCTGCTATCTCCTGCTTGAGCACGTGCATTATTGCGTCCAACACCTTCTCAAGACGTATTTCTCTGCCATGAAGCTCTGAGCCAGGAAATACACCAGCACAGACAGCGCCACTTGCTGCGCCTCCTCTCCTTCACTCAGACCTGCAGGTCCCAGCCCCATGAGCTGCAACTCCTGCATGTTGGTCGGAATCGTCCGTCTCCGGCTAGACAGCTCCATGATCTGCAGAATCTGCTTCAGATTGCCGTCAAACCAAATGCATGACCCTGCTACTTTACACCATAGCTTGACGGCTCCTACCACCGAAAGCGGCTAAACCGGTCAATGGTGCGGGCCTGCAGGACCAGCCCATCTTCTCTACCATTTGTTGTAGTCATACTTGGATGCAAGAGGTTAATCCAAGCCGTGAAAAGGTGCGCTTTTGATTCTGATTGACTAAAATATTCTTGGAATCAAAGAGATTTCGTCCAAGGGTTCGCTTGGAATCCAAGATGCTCAAACGATGTGAGTCATACCACCAAATTGAACAAAGATCGCAAGGCAAGTTAATGCAGAGTCGCTGTGGCAGAAATTGGGGCGGGTACCACGAAAAAGACGATTGAGGATGCTGCGGCCAAGAAGACGATCCATCTTAAAAAAATGGGAGAGTATAATGGGTCTACTTAGACCCAATACTTAAGCTTGTACTTATGGGTCCGTGTATGAGGAAGCGTACCTTAGATTAACCCTTTCGCAATGAAAGGAGGTATTTTGCTTCCTTTAACCGTTCTGAAACGAAGTACTCGTTTGTAACGACGTTAAAGGAAGCTAAATGCCTCTTTGAATTCAAGCACAGAACCAGGCTATTTTTTTCATAATCGTAACAGCAGAGTACAGGATCACGGCGTTTTTTTTATAAAAGTAACTACAAATCCCAAATGGAAGATTTGAAGGCAGGCCTTAAAGGAGGCAAAATGCCTTCTTTAATAATAATAATTACTAGGTTTGTATACTATAGTTTAGCCCAATGGCTCGCGAAAAGGTTAAGTATACTTGTGTCCACAAGTAAAATTAAACATAAATAAAGGGAATAAACGATAGTTTTGTTGTAAAATTGAGGACTATTGTTGTTGTTGTTGAATGTTAACTGTGTTTCCTCCTAAAACTGATATATATACATATATTAAGAAGGGTTCTGCCAACGAGTGGTTAGCAGAATATCTAACATAATGTATGATTCTTATTGGTAGAAAAATGCTACTTTCGACCAGTAGTATTGCTTCCTAATATGAATGGCGACCACTTTGTGAAGTGGTCTACCCGAATGTAGCCATTAGTGTATGTTGCAGTAAGAATTGATGTGAACCGAATGTGTAGCCCTGTTACAGAGAGGTACGACACGAGTTGACAAGAAGGTGCTAATTGTGTGGAATTCAGCTGGTGTGAACGACGGTAAATCATGCGTTCGGGTTGTGCTCGACTGGAACACCAGCCAGATTAACTACGATAAGATAAGTGACTGTTTCAGCGGGAATGCGAAGGAGGCCCTGCTAAAAGAGATCATGCAACAGTTGGTCGCCGTCGGTATTAGGCACCATGACAGCGCAGGCGTACGTGAAGAAATAAATTCAATGGAGAAGCAGTACGGCGAGGCGGAGGACTTCCTGGCAGGCACGGGAGCTGGGATAACGGTTGAAGCCATCCTCGTGGTACCTTCGCCTCCTTTACTAGCATAGGTCGCAGACGTTTTAGCAGCGGGATTCTTCCCTTGAGCAGCATTCCAAAGCTCAACGCTAATGCGTATTTTTACCAGGCGAATATTGAAGAACCCTTATTTCAAAGAAATCTGTCGACCACAACTAGTTGCGTACAAGGAATCAGTTCAGACGAGGACTGGTACGCTGGGCCACCTAGGATGTACTCCTAGGATGTACTCGATTTTAAAAAAAGTAATCCTCCTTTTGCAACTTCTATTTAAATTTTCTCCAGACTCGGTTCTCGTGGCTCGAACCTGACCATTCAATATGCTCGTATCGGATCCGGCAACGATCGTCAAAAACGACTAAAGCATTAAAAAAAAGAGGTGTTGCTCCAGCCATGATGATGTCGTCGTTATGCGCCTGCGAGTACTAGGGATGATACTTTATAATGAGATGAAGAGAGAGCAATTGAAATGTCTCGACTGCAATTAGCCTACCATACGCTCACTCTGGTTATTTTGCGCTTATGACCATCAAGAAGAATACTATAGCATTCCTCGAGTACCGTCGTGTACGACAGCACAAACCAACATCTTCAGAAAGATCTGAGCAGCAAAAAGACCTAAAGACTTACTAAATATCGAGCTTCTTACAGGATAATATCTACAAACATTGACTAGAAAAAAATCGTTGGCCAAACATATTAGAGGCTGATAGCTTCTCACATGATTTCTTCAATTTCGCCTGCTAGCACGCCTTGAACACTGCAAACGTGGAGACACCCGAACGTCTAACCTCATCAAGCATGCCTTGAACGTCAATGCTTGTGGTAGGGCTTACATTGCGGAGCGATTTGTTTTGGATCAACCGCTGCACAGGTCAAATTGGAGTCAACTCGTTTTATGGGTCAAATTAGGTTCAACTGTGACCATAATTGATCCACAGCGAACCTCAATATGTTTTTAATCTTGATACTCTCCAAATTAATAATGGGTTTACTCGCATGGCTAACTGGACATATTCTTGATCGATTCTTGAGCTAGCTCGCTTTTATCAAACACAAAACGGCTGATTCCTCAAATATTCACATAGGTGCGAATTTGGGTGGCCCAACTTTGAACCGATTATCTCGATAACTCTAATTGGCACATAAGTATCATTTGGTTCTCGGCCGTATCGTATGAATTCCGTCCAGTGCCCAATTAACAACAACAACAAACACATCAAGGAATCAATTTGCCATCTGAGGGTCAACTCAAATCCCAAACCTCGACTTTGACAGCGAAGCAGCAAAACCATTTGCTGGATGGCAGTGCGTCTCGATGGGTTGGTGTATTGGACCAGAGACCGAATTTCGATATTGCACACACCTACGTCGTTATAATCCTGGCATTAAATGTTTGACAGGATGAAACAAAGATTCCCTTACGAGAGATTCATCCGCGTTACGAAGGCGGAAGGTTATTTGGGATTGAGTCAGAGCTCGCATATGGAAGTCTTGACCATGCACATTAAATCGCAGACGCGCACCGCTCACTCTAGTCAAACATCCATCTTGTGTGAGGGGTTAGCTAAAAGGAAAACCCCTGAATATTCTGGTTCCGCCGGGTCCTCGACCCAGCGACCACTGCAGACGATCTTCTGTCGCATCGAACAGACGTGGACGGCACTCCCTGCCCGGCCATCGCCTTCAAAGTCAAAACGTCCTGGACAGAAGTGATTTGTACGCCCACCAGGAGCAGCATGATGTTGAAGTGGTTGATCTGCGCCACGAACCGGTGCTTTCGTCGCTGCCGATTGCGGTCCCGACGTATCTCGAGCGTCTCCACCGACGCAATGATGAGCACCTCGGTGACAAACGCCGCTATCGTCTGCACGGAGCAGCTCCTGGATCTGCTGAACGGCAGGGCTTGCACGCGGTCGGACCCGAAGCAGATGTGCTACAACACTACGAACACCGCGTTCAGCGTAAGCAAGCTATTAATTAGTAACTTTTTTAGATTTAAGTCCTGCATGTTGTCCGAGCATCGAGCTCCAGCACGATATCTGCATGTGAGCCTGTGACTTGCGCCAACTTCAACTTGTTGAACACTACCCGGCTGCATGACCCAAGTGATGAATCCCGATCACGAAATGAAACCGCGTACACGTCGAAGCCTCGAAGCTGAGCTCCATGCAGCATCTGGCAAGGCTATGGTGAAAACGGAGTCGGCCAGCACGCAACCTGATCCGGAACTGGTGCGCTTGCTGGCAGAAGTGATTGAACTGCGCCGTCAAGCCGCTGCAACGACCAATATGGTGATTGAAATCGAGAAGATGCGCGCTGTATTCGCTCAAATCATGGCTACGCAGCCCCAACTACATGCTGAATGGCTGAGCTCAGATCCAACGCGAAGCCTACGCCTCAGCTTTTCGCAAAGCCTCCATGCGGCCTCAGCCAGGGTACCACCAGCACAATCCGCACCCCTGCACCGTCAATACCGGCGAGGACGACGACACGGATCAAATACGTTATTTGCCAAAAGTTTAATGCGCAAGCAGTATACCCGGGCTCGAAGCTGGATTTGAGGACTTTATGCTGGAGTATGAACAAGCTATTAAATCGGAGGGCTTGCTCTATCAGTCGCGATGGACGCCGCCGATCAAGGCATCTGTCCTCGTCCACTTCCTGGTAGGCAAGGCGGCACGCTTTACTCATACATACGTGACATAGTGGCGCACAGAAAAGCCAAGCTTCAATTATGATGATTTCAAGATGAAGTTGAATTCTGAATTCGGGTGTCAACCTAACCAATTTCAGCTGAACAAACGTTTAATACCGTGCAAATATCCGCAATACTCGTAGTCCGAATGCTTGGACTACCTAAAATACGTGGCCCGTCTCTGGCAGGGGATCACAACTTACTGCTGCTGGAGACGTTCTGTGCTAACGCTTGCCCGGAACTCACCAACACGCTTATAGCCCGGATCGATCGTTCGCATGATAATCATCTACTGCAAGCGGATCGCATGCTTGTCGTCCTAGGAGACTTCCGTGAAGATGGTCGCATGCGAAACCAAGCCGGGCGCCCTGGTACAAATAGCGATCAACCGGACAAGACACAAAATGATGGAGACCACACGAACCACCATCCAATCAGCACTAGCATAACTCGCGTTGCAGTCACGGGCAGGCGCATGCTCTATTAGCATAACCGCCTGGTAAACTAGTGTATTACGTCTGTAGAGAAGAAGGGCACCGCGGACCTGAATGCCCCGAGTTGAAGAAGGTAAAGGTGGGGCGAAGCGCCACGGCCAAGCCCACAGTGCTTCTGTTCCAGAAACCGAGGCCAACCAATGCATCGTTAAGAGCGACGAAGAAGTGGATCTATGGCTGGTCAGCCTCAAACAACCCGAGTACTCGGTCGTCCCCACCACCCGAGTGGATGCTTGACTCGGGTGCAACGTATCATTTCTGTACTGACCCGGATCTACCATTTGGCATGAAACCTGCGAACTTGCCGATCAAGGCCGCCAACTCCGACACGATAATATCGTCTCTCAAAAGCAACTCCAGACCACTGTTGAAGGAATTACGCACAGTATTCTACTCACCAAAGTGTATTACTGCGAGCAACTCGGCCGATATCTGCTATCGCTGTCGCAGCTCCGAGCCCGAGGTCCCCGGTTGACTGCCTAAATCTCCTGCTGCTGGGCCGGGTGGTTGAGCTCCGCAGACTTCATATTCCGAGTGCTATACGCAAAGGGACGTTCCACGCCATCGACTATCTGGAAGAGTACCGCCAACAGCGAACTTGCTGCGTCGGTACGCAGATTCACTGACTGGCTGAAATCTAGAAGATGCAACACTGGAGGGTTTCACAACCGCCGTTTCAGCTCTTTGAAGTTCTTCAGCTGCTCGTCGTTGGAGCGTATATTTGCGTTACGCTTGTTCGGCTTCTTAAAGAGAGTGAACATGGTCGCAGTTAGCGATGCATACTCTGGACAAAAGCGTTGATCAACCACAGGAACTTGTGAAGCCCTTCTTGTGTTCGAGGTACCGGCCAATATTTGATTTTCTGGACCTTGTTCGGGTCCATACGCACTCCATCTCGTACAACGAAGTCACCCAAGAACGGGTTCTCCTCCGCGCAGAGGCCACACTTGGCGTGCTTGTCGTAGAGCTTGTTGTTGCGCAAGATGCCCAAAGTCTTGCGCAATGCTTTGAGGTGGCCATCTGAGACGAGGCGGGTGAACGCCTTTATCGTCCAGGATGTATGGCGCGCCCAGGGAAAACTTGTATTCCAAGTTGGACCAGCCCTCGAAACACATAATAGAATGTCTCAAGTCGGCGTGTGATCCCTATCGGTGTCGTTTGTCTTTTGCGGACTGTCTTTCAACCGGATATGTTATAATCAATTAGATACCGCTATACAGAGAACTTCCGAGTGCTACTCAACTCGGGGATCCTGAATGGAGGCTGTAATGGGCTTACTTAAGCCCAATACTTTAGCTTACACGTGTGCGCACGTGTATGAGGAAGCGTATGAGTATTTAACTTAGATTAAGTATACTTGTGTCCACAAGTATAGTTAAACCTAAATAAAGGTACTAATTAGTAGCTTGCTGTAAAATTGAGAACTGAATTGAATGTTAACTGTGGTTTCCTCCTAAAACTGATATCTATAAAGAGAGGTTCTGCCAACCACTCGTTGGCAGAATCTCTGGCCTAATGCATGACTCTTATTGGTGGAAAGATGCTGCTTTCCACCAATAGTATTGTTTCCTAATATGAATGGTGACCACAGTGTGATGTGGTCTACCTGAATGTATCCATTAGTGCATGTTGCACTAAGGTGGAGGTGAACCAAATGTGTAGCCCCGCTACATCATCCCCCCGTTAGGACTTCATGTGCCGGTCTCGACACATCAATCCAAGAATTACTTCGGAGAGAACTCGTGCTCATTTCTAAATGAGCACGCCAACGACGCCTACGACCGACGCGCCGGCTGCATCTGCAGCGGCGAACGCTGTCGTCGCTTCCACAGCGACGACTGCTACTACTTGATCCTCTGCGGCTTCAACTACTGTCGTCACTTCAACGGTGACGACATCAAGTCCGCCTAAGAGAACGATGTCTCTTGCGGAGTGGAAGTGGAAGGATGCCCAACCACTTCGCGATGAATCTGGCAAAGTCACCGACATCATAAACGCCTCGGGCATTCATGCCTACGATGGGGACGACTTTGCTCTCGACTATGAAAGCGATGTCGACGAGGGAGAAGCTGAGGGAGACAAGGAGGTCGGAGACAAGACCTCCTTGTCTCCCTCGTCGACATCGCGTCGTCCTCGCGAGGACGACTCGGATACTTCGAGTTCGAAGCGATCGCGCAGCGACAGCGAGAGTCCGCTCGCTGATGCTGGAGCGCTGTCTACTCCGCGGGGTGGAGACGACTCCACTCCATCTACTGATGTGGCGTCGCGCACTAAGCCGGTGCGCGACCCTTGGATGCCGTCTCCGAGCGAGATCCAAACTCGATTCGGTGCTACGTCGCCACCGAGTCCATACGCGTTGTACTCTTGCAGCGGCATCACTGATGACGATGTCGCGAAGGAGCTCGACTTTGATCCGGTCACGGATCAAAGACGCGATTACTACATCGGACTCTTTCATGAGCTCCGGTGGTACGGGAATAAGAAGACTTCCCGTAAGAGCAAAGTGCCCGAGTGGCAGGCACTTTGTCAAAGCTGGGGCGCTTTTGTTGACAACTTCAACAACAACCCCGCCGGCTATCGCGAGCGAATCCGCCTGGCGCGGGAACGCTTCGAGAAGTTCTCGAAGCGCACAAGCTTGAGCGGCTGCACCGGGGTGCGGTCGAGGTCGGGATTCCCTGCGCGGTGCCTTCTGGGACTGCGTGCGAGCACTGCCGTCCCGGGGCAGTGCGCCTGTCCGAGCAAGACATTAACGGGTACACGGGTGTTCGTGTGCCCGAAGAACTTAAGACTCTGCGCACAA
>JAIKVD010000303.1:0-22854 GCA_024679075.1 Phytophthora uliginosa | reverse complement strand
CCACTTCACCAGGTACTGGTACTGACCGCTACGCCCGCGGCGCTTCAGTATCGACTCGACAGGGTAGTAGAGGGCGCCCTCATTACCAAGCAGAGGGGGTGGAGCCCGCGACGGGCGTGGTGTCCGACCAAGTCGCACCGCGTCGTTCGACTGGCTCTCGTGTCGCAGAGCCGATGGCGCCCAACCTGGAGAACCTTCTGACGGTCATGGAGGGCTGTCAGCGACGGTTGGATGCCCAGCGGGTGGACTTGGCGGCGCTACGTGGTCGACTGTAGAATGTGGAAGCTCCTGTAGAGACTCTCCGGAGCACCCCCGGGGATTTACGCAGTCTTCGGCACCGTGTGCAGGATCAGCCGGGGCAAGTGGACCAGCTTAGGAAGGAGCTGGACCATGTGACCCACCGCTGTTCGCAATGCGGCGGATCGACGGAGAGGTCCGCCACGACCTGGCCGACTATTTTGGTTGGATTCGGACGCTGTATGCCCGTGTGGACGAGCTGGAGGATCAAGAGAGACGCCGCCAGGCGGCTGCTGTTCCTGCTCCCGTTCCGGCTCCTGCCCCTGTTCCGGTTCCTTCTCAAGAAGAACTCGTGCGGATGATGGCGAACATCTTTCGCCAGTGCTCGGCAGCCCAGGACCCGAAGGATCCGCAACCGACGCCGGGCGATAAGGCTTAAGCAGCCCAACGTAGAACGTCGGATGCGTGGCCATGGAGGATGGCAAGTCCAGCGTGTACGCATGGCCGTGGACCCCAATGACCGTGAACGGTCCTACGTTCACGTAGAACGGGGTGAAGCCGGTGGACGAATGCACGGCATTATTGAGCGCAAATTCCACTTGTGGAAGAAGTGCACTCCACTTGGTGGGTTCTGCCGCGCAGACACTCCGAAGAACGTCTTCCCGAACTCGGTTCACGCTCTAGGTCTGGCCATCGGCCTGAGGATGGTCCGTTGTGGACATGTCCAATCTCGTACCGAGAAGTCGGAAGAAAGGCTGCCAGAAGTTGGACACGAACCGTGGGTCTCTGTCACTCACGAACGCCTCTGGGAGGCCGTGATGACGGAAGACGTTGTCCACAAAGAGCTGCGTCGCCTGGGGCGCTGTCATGCTCTTCCGCACAGCGGCTTGACGGAAGACGTTGTCCACAAAGAGCTGCGTCGCCTGGGGCGCTGTCATGCTCTTCCGCACAGCGGCCAACCGCACCATCTTGTTAAGACGGCACACAAACACCAAGATGCCAGTGTTGCCACGCGCGTCGGCTGGAAGCTCGAAGATGAAGTCCATGCTCACGGAGCGCCAGCAATCTGCCGGAACCGGCAAGCTCAACAGCGGAGCGGATGTCGACGGCGCATGCTTGACGCGTTGGCACGTCTCACATGTCTGTACGTATGTACGTACCCATTTGTACATGTGGGGCCACCAAAAGGTGCAAGCCACAGATGTGTACGTCTTCTCCCGCCCAAGATGGCCGCTAAGCGGGGTATCCTGAGTCTCATAGAGGACTCGACGACGCAGATCCTCGTCGTTCGGAACGACTATTCGAAACTCGTCGCCCTCGTCTACTTGGTAGTAGAGTAATCCCTCCACTACCGAGTAGCGATGCAGACGCGAACGCTGTCGTGCCGTGAGTTCCACGAACTTGTCGTGAGCGCTCAGCGCCGCCAGTAGACCTGCGAGGTCGTCATCGTCGGCATACGCCTCGCGAGTTAGCTCATAGAGCGGCGACTCGAGGTAGGCCAGGTGCGCCAACTCGTAGTCTGGCCGCCGAGAGAGAGCGTCAGCGAGGACATTTTGCTTCCCAGGCTGGTATTCCACCGTGAAAATATACTCGGTGAAGAAGGAAAGCCACCGCGCCATGCGCTGAGAGAGGTGAGGCGACGATGTCGCCGTCCTCAACGAGGCATGATCTGTGTAGATCACAAAGGGTTTCTGACCTAACAGGTGCACCCGAAACTTGACCAAGGCGTATTTCATCGCCAAGAGCTCTTTGTCGTGGACGGGGTAGTTCTTTTCCGCTGCCTTCAACTGGCGAGACTGGAAAGAGACCACCCTCTCACTGCCCTCGGCATCAACCTGCAGCAGGGTGCAGCCAATGGCAAAGTCGGATGCATCGCATACCAACGCTGAAAGGGCGATCCTCGTCTGGCAGAGCCAAAATCGGAGCGCTCTGAAGGCTGCTCTTGATGGCTTCAAAAGCCTGTTGAGCTTCGGCGTTCCAAGACCATATCGCGTCCTTCTTAAGAAGATTGGTCAGCGGACGTACCATCTCGGCATAATTTGCGCTGTACTTGTGCAAGTAGTTGGCCAGGCCGAGCCACTTGCGCAGGTCCTTCTGCGAGACGGGCACCGGCAACTGTGCGATCGCACACACCTTCTCAGGGTCCGCACGGGCACCATCCTTGCCCAGGAAACATCCCAAGAAGGGAATCTCGTCGGCGCCGAAGATACACTTGTTGATGTTCGCATAGAGGCGATTCTCGCGCATGCACAAGAGAACCTCACGGAGGTGATGGAGATGTGCTTCGGTGTCTGTCTTGCCTTCCGAGGCACGACTGGGCACGAAAATGTCGTCGAAGTACGTCTGTACGAAGTGCCGCATCGGCCTGAAGAGCTGCGTGACTATCCGACTGAACGTGGCGGGCGCGTTGGACAGCCCCTGGGGCATTACCAACCATTCCCACAACATCCCACTGGGGGTGCTCACCGCGGTAAGCGGAATCTCCATCTCGCGCATCAGGAGCTGATAACGAATCCGGACCTCTCGGATAATGTTCTGAGCAATGAAGGAGCGGATGTACCGTCAACGGATGACCGTGTTCTGGGATGTGCGGAGCATGAAGCTCAAAGTCCCGAAGAGTGCGAGTCGAGCGCGAATGTACTCCAGTGTGAATTAGCCTCGGAAGATGAAGGCTCACCCTCTTCGACCACGGCGTCTCCTTGGCTGTCTGAACTGACCTCCTGGGATGACTCGCTTTTCCGATTATTAATGCAGGTTGATCTAGTTCTGCATCCACTGTAGTCCCGGGTTTCTCCTGCAACTGCGCCATGCGAACTACCTCGGTCCCCGCTCGCGGTCGTAATAACACCTTCATTGGCCACTGATACTCGCGAGTCTGGACAGCAGGTGGTTCGTCATCCTGAAGCATCTGTGCAAAACGCTCCGCCCGTAATCTGGCTTGGACAGACTACGTGCTCTCGAAGACGAGCTGCTGCCACTCCTGATAACGCCGCAATCCAGGACGTACAAAACGCCCAGCTATCAAAAACAAAACGCCCAGCTGTCGGAAATGTCTATACTCCATAATCCGAGCCACCGGCGTCCGAGAATCAATCCAAATGTCACGATTCGAAATGCTCGCTACATTCACTGCAGTAGCCCAAGACTAAGCGCCATAGAGAATTGAGTCACCCATCTGGGCAATGTTGCCGAATCAGTACCGAGGGTTGCTTGAGTACCTTGAACCTGGGGCGATGTTGCAGGAATGTTGCGGGAGCGAGTTCGCTGAACGTTCCGGAGGGCTCTGATGGTAGTTTGATCCAGATTGCGCGCTTCCTCCATTTCTCGCATCTTTTGCTGGACGAGGTCCATCTGCGCGTTCAAACGCTGCTGAAGATCTGCAGCCCAAGCCGCTTTCTCCGCTTCAACGTAGGACCGCTGTTGCTGCCAACGTCTGTCAAGTTTTGCTTGAGCCGCTGCCTGGGCGAGGCGTGCTGCTTCTGCCTGCATGTCCTCAATGCTCACCGAAGACACTGGTGGTTGAGCTGCACGTTCTTCCGAGTGTGTCCGGGTTTCCGGGACTCGGGGAACTGGTTCTTCTCTAGCAGAAGCTTGTGTGGCCAGAGCTTGAATCGCCTGGAATGCCTGCTGGATACTATGGCTCTGCTAGCCTGTCGAGCGCCTGCGGCATCCTGCGTGGACTCCATTCGAGACAACGCTTCCTGAGTTGACCTCATCGTGGACAGCGCAACCTGCGAAGGGCTCGACCTCGCTGCGTGGCCGGATTGCTCCGAGCGGCCCGTCCATTCGGACTTGACTGATCGGCTTGGCGACCTTCTCGGCTTCGATGAGCGCTTGGAGGATCGTCCATGACGCTTGGAGCTCCGGCGACTTCTCTGGGTCTCTGCATCCGAGCTTGAATCACTTGGAGACTCACTCGGACTAGCCTTTCGGCGCCGGGATCGCGTGTGAGACTTCTTCGACCAGCGGCCACTCCGAGTGCTGACGCGTCCAGATTCCGACATGATGACGTCGCCTTGGTCTACAAGCACTGGTGGCGCTGAGAGTGCAGTCTCCGAAATTTGGACACCCACGTCTCCGCCACCTCGAGCAACTCCGCCTTGAGTCATCATCACAATTCCAGTCAATCCGGCGTACGGCATGTGTGCTGACGCCTCCGCTCCTCCAAATGACCATATCGACGATGAAGATGAAGACATCCTTCCAGACGATCGTGATCCCGAAACGTTGCTGAGGTTGGCCTCATCCGAGACAGCGACCGTCGTTCCGAATAGACTCGACTCGCCATCTTGAGTGTGTCTCGAGGAGACACTCTGGGTTACCGACATCGGGCCACTCAGGCTGTCTGCATCTCGAATCGTCCGAGCCGAAGATTGGTACGACAAATGCAACTCAGAGACGGTATCGATGATGGTCGCGGCGGACAAAACTGTGAGCGCATCGACTCCGGCTTGTCGACGGCTGAACACGCTGGACTGCGAACTTTCCGGACGTCAGCCACTCTCATTCGGAGGAGGCATTCGCGCCCGAGTAGTCCGGCTTCATACTCCAGCATCGTCACGTCACCTTCTTGACCTTCGCGCTTCTCGTCGTCATTCAGGGCTTGGAGACTCAGAGCTGGTACGATACGGGTAGTGACACCCGAGATGACGTCTCGCCACTCGAGGAACTCCACCGCTAGCAGCTGCTGCAAGTCTTCAATGACCGAACGCACCAGACTTGGGTCTACTCGGGACGCGCGCGCTTGGAACCACTCGGGGACCAGGTTGCGAAACCTGAATCCCATCTCGAAGAACAGGGTCTGGGTGAGCGCCGCGCATTCTCGAGGGGACAGCGAACTCGGGGGCACCGTGATCGCCGTGACGTCCGTCACCATGTTGGGGGCCAGTCGGACGAGATTCCACTCGGAAATCCAAGCTTCGTCCGAGCTAACCATGGTAGTCCGAGAACGCGATGTACTCGGATGTCGTCATCACAGCCGCCCACCAGTTTTGGAAATCCGGAGGTGGGGACGGCCACGAGTACTCGATCGTCGGCGATGCCACGAATTCCGTCGTCACACGCTCCCAACGGCGGACTTGGTCCGTCACGTACGTCTTCACCTGAGCGACAGTCGGCCCGTCGCTTCGAACTTGAGCATCCGACGGCGCATCTTCGGTCAAGTCGAGACTACGCGGGTGGATCCGTGGGCAGAATTGTAGTCATGCTGCCGATAGTAGTGCAGCACTTCTGTGTCGGATAGACTCTTGGAGACAGTAGAGCAGCGAGTTCGACGACCACCAATCCGCGTTGCCGCCTGAACAGGCAAAAGGCCAGCGCCGCAGAGCTGTTGCGTGGTGTAATCGTTCTGGCTGTCCAGTCGATGTCAGGGTTCATATTGGTAAACCAAGGCGTGCCAAAAGGACATCCTTATTTTCGGGGACTTCCATAACGAGTGCCCTAGAAACATATGGCGAAAATCAGGGAATGTGGTACTTAAAAGTGACAACCTTCCGCGGAATAACCAATTCTTTGCCTCCCCCAACGCGGATGGAGAAGGGGTTGATGTAATCTTTCACCACCAGGCCAAGCTTCTCAACCAGCTGAGGCGTGATCGCGTTGAAAGATGCACCACAATCGACAAATGTAGAAACAGAATGGGACCGAATGGTAGCCACCTGCTCCAGAAAACCATAAAGGCCGTGCTTCGGCCGTTTGAACACAGGATTGTCACGGTTGTAAACGAAAAGAGCCGGTGATTTTGCTGATCCAGGTGGCTTGGAAGCACGAGCAGCTGGGCTTGCCGGCAGTGTATGGTCAGCACTGTCGGGGCCTTGCTCAGCGGGGCGCCAGCCCGCTGAGCTAATTACTTTTTTGCATCCCAGTGGTCCCGCGATTGGGACACGCTGGTGCAATATGGCCTGGCTCCCCGCAACGATGACATGATAGGCGGCCTCGCTGCGTCGGTGTTTGGGCGTGTTGGTGGCGTTGTCGATGCTCTGCCTTGTTTCTTGTTACCAGCCGGTTGAACAGGCTGGACTGTATCGCGGAGGCGAGCACTTCGCGCGTCCTCTAAACGCTGAGCGTGTTCGATGGCCTCCTGTAGAGTTTTCGGGATGTTTTGAGAGATGTGACAGCTGGTGTCAGCTCGCAAGTTTTGCTGATAAAACCATCGTTTCACCATCTCCGGCAGCTCCATCGACGACTGGGAGAGTAGCAGCATAAACTTGGATGTGTAGTCCTGCTGAGTCCCAGAAACCCGCAAATTATGCAGTTTTGATAGCAGCTTGTAGCCATAATCGCTGTCACGAAATCGCAACCGGATCTGCTGTTTAAACACGGCCCACACCCGTGGTGAGTCATCAAGCGTGTTCTTAAACTCGCGGTACCACGACATAGCTTCAGGACCCAGAAAAGGGACGACCATGTCGATGAACCGAGAGTCAGGCGAATTGCGCTCTGACGCGTACGCACTAAGGTGCTCCTCTATGTGGAACAGCCACAGCTCGAGGTCCTCCGACGACTTGCCGTTGAACTTCGGTGGGTCAGCCTTTTGTTTCTGCGTGTTTGCACGGGCTTGGCTCTCGAACATCTCGCGCTGGAACAGCGCTTGCTGGTGCATGGTCAATATGGGCGACGCACACGACGCTCGCGCAGCGGGTTCTCCCGAGGCAGCTGCAAGTAATGGAGGTAGTATTCCTCCAAGGCGCTCCTCAGCATCAGCTGCCGCGAACACGCCCAGTCAGGCGACTTCCCAGGCCGCGCCAGCAGCTGCAGCACCCGATGTGGCTACTCAGATCATGCCGATGATGATGATGCAGCAGCAGGCTATACAGGCCCAGCAGCAGCAGTGTCAGTGGGAGACGCCGGTTGTAGACGAAACATCTGAATCGTCTCAGCCGGTCCAAGATGTGGTGACGCTGGAGGATGCGGGCGACGAGTCTGCCCAGCTCACGTGTAAGGAGGAGGGTCCACTGCCGGCCGTCCAAGAAGAACCAGTGCTACACGTCCCGTCGGAGGCTGAACAGCCGAGTCCGGATGCGGCACCTTCAAGATCGGCACTCCAGTCGGACGCTCAGGAACTGTCGCCCGAGTCGACTGCTACGCGCCGCCGATAACGAGTTTTGTCTATTCCTCCATGCCAACGAGTCACCCTCCAAGGAACAACTCGCGTGGGAAGCGCTGCGTTCGTCTCCGGCCTACCCCTGTTATGCAAGTTCAAATCGCAGTTATTTCGCGAGGAGCTTCCGTCAGTGCCACCGGTGCGCGAAGGGTTAATGGAGGTTCGCAGTTATTTCGCGAGGAGCTTCCGTCAGTGCCACCGGTGCGCGAAGGGTTAATGGAGGCCAGTATTGAACTGACTGACGATACACCCGTGCACCGGAAGCAATTTCCCCTTTCCGCGGCTCAGAAAGAAGCCATCCGGCTTTGGACCCAAGAGATGCTTGCCGCTCGAATCATTCGGAAGTCGACCTCTCCCTACTGTTCGCCGACATTTTGCGTGCGGAAGAGTTGGGGAGTGGCGAATCGTTTACGATTTTCGGGGTCTTAATGCGAAAATGCGAGTTCCCGCGAACCCGATACCTCGGAAGGAGGAGATTTACCGAGCCATGGCTAACGGCAAACTTTTTTCCGCCATGGATTTATTGTGGGGATTCTATCAGGTTCGACTGCGTGAGGATTCAATTCCATACACAACATTTTCGACACCGGATGGGCTCTACGAGTACTTAGTGACGCCGATGGGAGTGTCCAGCAGCCCGTCGTGCTTCAACAGATTGGTGCAGGCTGTCTTCAGCGACCAGCAGTCTTTTTGCCAGACTTATTTCGATGATATTTTCGTGTTCACGCCGACGGACTTCGTGGAAGAGCATTTAACGGCCCTAGAGAAAGTTTTCCAGCGCTGTGTCGATCAGAAACTCTACATCAAGCTCTCCAAGTGCAAGTTCTGCGCTTACGAGATACCATGTCTAGGAGACTTCATTGGTCGAGAAGGGGTGCGCATGGACCCCGCCAAAGGCAGTGTCATCAAGGACTGGCCAGTGCCCCGCTCAAAACACCAGCTCCAATCATTTCTCGGGACGTGCGTCTACGTTCTTCGGTTCTGCAGTGATTTCGCCGCTCTCGCTGCACCACTCACAGAACTCACCAAGGGTAAGGCCAAGAATGACAGCATCACGTTTTCCGAGGTTGAGCTGAATTCTTTTCACGAGCTCAAAACCCGCCTCGCGGCCCCACCAATATTGGCGCACCCCGATTTTTTCCGCCCTTTTCACGTGAGCATGGATGCTTCGGACTTTGCTATTGGAGGGTATCTGTTTCAGCGTGACGAGTCCGGACGAGAACAAGTCATCGCCTACGGCGGTCGGAAGCTAACACGCGCTGAGGTAATTTATCCTACGCGAGAGAAGGAACTTCTCGCAGCTCTGCACGCTATGCGGCTGTGGAAGGTATATTTGATTGACCGACCATTCTATATTAACACCGACCACCATACTATCGCCACCATTTTGCAGCAGCAAACGTGCTCTCAGCGACTGGCACGCTGGCTCAATGAGCTTGCACTTTTTCAGCCAATGTTTCAGTGGATTGAAGGTGCGTCGAACATCGTCGCAGACATGATCTCCCGCTAGCCAATCTGGAACGATGGTACGTCGGGAGCCATCAGCTTGTCCGCATTACTGGAGTCACTTACTACCCCCGATCTTGCAGAGGAGCCGAATTCGCTATTTGCGATGCGACTCCCTTCACTTTTGGAGGAGTGCCGCCGTCTCGGAGCTCACGACTCCTTTATTGGCCCGATTTTGGAGCGCTTGCAGGAGCCTACCCCACGCGTGTCCGCTGAGCTACGCCACTTTCATGAGGAAGAGGGGTTGCTGTACTTTCAGCCATTCGCAGAAGCTCCGCGCCGATTGTGTATCCCAGAGGACACGGCGCTGCGAAATCGTCTTCTTTTCGAGGAACACGATGTCCCCACTCGTGGTCACCCCGGCTACCACAAGACCCACAGCTTCATGGCAGCAAAATTCTACTGGCCCAACATGGTGAAGAGCGTGCGAAAATATGTGGCTACTTGCGCAGCGTGCCAAAAATCCGCGTGGGAAACCTCAGGGTCTGTTAAATCCCCTAGACGTACCCGCTGCGCGATGGCAGCAGCATGGACTTCATGGTGAGTCTACCAACCACATCCACAGGGTGCGATGCAGTAATGGTAATTTTCGACAGGCTCACCAAACGCGCGCATTTTATTCCGACGTCAACTCAAGCTTCCGCCTTAGATACGGCCAAACTATTTTGCTCGGCGTATCAACGGCTACATGGTTTGCCACGCTCGATTGTCTCTGACCGAGATTCGAAGTTTACGTCGAAGCTCTGGGCTGGTATCATGAAGCTACAGGACTCAGAGTTGCATTTGAGCACTGCTTTTCGGCCTTCGACCGACGGACAGTCCGAGGTGACTAACAAATTCATCATCGAGTACCTTCGATATTTCCTCGAGCCGCATCAAACCGATTGGGATTCATATCTCCCGCTGGGTGAGGTCGCATATAACTCTCGGGCTCGTTCAACCACCGGAATGGCTCCATTTGTTGCCGATCTCGGCTACTTACCGCGCTCGGTTGGAGATTTGGCGCTCAACACAAGCTTGGACGTGACTCGACCAGCTTCTAGATTCGTTGAGCACCAGAGCGCAATTTTGACCGCGGCTCAAGACGCCATGGCGGCAGCTCAACGATCTTGGCATCGATACTACGATCGAAATCGTCCCGCAGTTTCCTTCGCCGTTAATGACAAGGTCCTCCTCGACACCAAAAATCTCGACATCGCACACCCGGCAAACGCAAATTTGCGTCGCGATTTATCGGACCATACCGCGTCGAGGCTATCACTGGCACAGATCGCTACCGCTTAGCGTTGCCCGTCGGCCTGCGGCTATTTCCCGAATTTCACGTGTCACTACTTCGGTTGCATCAAGTGGACAACTATCCAAGCCGGCGACAACGCGTTCCTGCCGTCCTCGTGGCGGATGGGTCTACAGGCCCCTTAGTGCAAGCGATAACGGGACATCGCAAACAGAATGGCGTGCAGCAATACCAAGTTAAGTGGGTCAACACCTCGATTGCACCCTCATGGGAGCCCCTTTCCAACCTAGGGTAAGTCACAGAGCTCATTCGTGAGTATCTCGACCAGTTGCCCGACACGCGAACTACTGTCCGTGTAAAGGAGGGATTGTGAGGGACATATCCCCCAATCCCAACTACAGCAACTTCCAGCACGCTGCTTCACCTTCGTCGCAGCTCGCAGTAGTTTCACGAGCGTTGGTTTCATTTTCTTTATCCGCACTAGCTGCAGGAGCTAGTGCCGACCTTCCTAACCTCAATTCAATTCAGTCTTCTTTTCTCCTACTACTACTCAAGGCTCTTCGTGCATCCGGGTTGGACGCACCCTGGGACTCCGAATTCGGGTCCCTCTCCGAGTCTTCCGGAGGCGCTTCGTCCAAGCCTTCTCGAGCGCCGGTATCCAGGGAAGCTTGGTGCGCATCCTGAACTTCCGACTCCAGATCGGGTCGATCTTGAGCATCCGTTGACTCCTTCTCCTCGTGGGTCGCCTTGCGCCTCGCGGCGTTTCTTCGTCGAGCAGACCTCTCAACCTCTTCGAGGGAGGGTTGCTCTTCGGGCGATATCCCTTGAGTTCGACGCGAGCGCCGCGTTCATTCTCGCGTGCTCCGTCCTCCTTCGCGTGTACTCTCACTTCCAGCCATAACCTCCACAGTTAGTCGGTTAGTAGCTCTCAGCACCCCTTAAGATCCAAATCAATATACAATTCCGGTGAAATCCTAGGCAACCAAATCCGGGCACGCGCACCAGCTGAGACGAGGCGGGTGAACGCCTTTGTCGTCCAGGATGTATAGCGCGCCCAGGGTAGGAAAACTGGTATTCCAAGTTGGACCAGCCCCGGGAAACTCGAAACACACAATAGAATGACTCGAGTCGGCGTGTGATCTTGTGCAATCCCTATAGGTGTCATTGACAGACTTGGACTTCACTTCATGTTCGTCATCCAGGTCACACTCCACAGTTCATCGTGACTCAAGTGCTCCATTATATCGGTGACTCGAAACTCGGTCTTCTTCGTGGTGGTGGTCGACAAACCCAAGTGATGTCCCACACTTTCAAACTGTGGGACATCACTTGGGCTTGTCGGATCTTGGGATGCTTGAATGATGGCTCGGCTCGTCAAGGCAGGCTGCTCACCGGGATACGTTCACCGGAAGCGTTTGGCCCCTTCAAATGGGTACCTGCCGTTAAGGAATTCGGCGGTCGGACAGGGCGCTATGACTCCATCCCGAAGCTGGTCCTCGGGTGGGACACCTCCGTGCCTGTGAGCCTATACGTGTTCCGAGCATCTGCTTCCCACGATCTTCAACCAGTCAGTGTCTTCGAGTGTCCCACGCTTACGTCACTCTGAATCACCGTCCATCCACTCGAAGCTCCCGGCTCTTGGGACCGGGCGGCTGCGAACTGGCGACTCCGAAAAATCTCAAGTTGCCTCACGTCATCTGCAGATGCTCTCTGAGCCTCGACTCGCGTTACATCACATTTAAGACAACGTCACGAAAGTAGATAAAGGCGCCTTAGGCGCCTTTAACCTCTATCCCCCAGGTCCAAAGCCTACTAGTAGCAAGGCAAAAGCCTACTAGTAGGCTCGGGAGCAGATACTTTTATACAGAAGTTTGTATTGGGAAGCATACGGTTTTCATAAAAACTTCTAGAAACGTTAGAGAAAGTTCAATTCGCGAAGGAGGTTCGTAAATGTAGTGTAGGCGGGGTCTTGCATCGGAATCGGTTGATCATCGTGAGGCCGCGTAGCTGTTACTGGTGCTTCAAGGGCGAGTGAGCGAGTGAGCGAGCCGCAACAGTTTCTAGAGACCCATTTGACCATCGAACGTCGTAGGTGTGCTGCCTCGACTCTTTGCGCACAGCATGCACTACTCCAACTTTGCCCTGGTGCTTCTTCGACTTGCCGATTACCCGTGATCCGACGAGCAGTTTTCCCATGCTAGCATGCACTGGTGAGTCTGAAAACTAATGACGCGTTACGTTGCTATCTTAGCTTCCCTCTGGTCTAAAAGCGGAGCGCATTCGCTGCCTGTGTGACTGGCAATCTATTTTTTTGGCGAACCTACTAGTAGGATCCAAAGCCTACTAGTACGCTCAATGGGGGATAACCTACTCGAGCTGGACAGAAGGGGTGAAACGGGTGTTCTGGGGGTGCAACCCCCAGAACCCCGCGATAGAAAAACTAACTCCGAGTTGCAGCAACGGGTCCGGTCGCTGGAATGCTCGGCGCTGGGCCCGCCTTCGCAAATACTACGCGGCCCTGCTTCGCGGGCTCCCCGCGTGTGTTTGCTGCGTCTACGCGACCTCGCTACCGCAAGAGGGATGACATCCATCCCATCATACAAAACTACATGATTTTATAAAGGCGCTTTATGATAAAGCGTCATTAAGGAGCGGGTCACATGAAGATGATGTGGACCACATGAGGAGGGATGACTTCTCCACTAGCCGTCTTTAAAATCGGGTCTGCAACGAGGGTCGTTCTAGACTCGAGGCAATATCTCTGCAAGCAAGGAGCGTTTGGCTGCGCTGTTTGTTGCGTTAGATGGGCGTGACATATTCTAATAAACTTGGCTGCACGAAACCGCAGGGTATCTGTACCATTCCCGTGAAGCGGCGTCAATCAAACGCCGGTTTTGGACTTTGAAAGTCAAAGGCAACAACCGAAGGTATTCCCACCCTGCGTAGAAGGGCCCAGTAATGCGCAGAAATGATACATGGGTTAAAGGTGATTTAGGCGCTTAAATGGCGCTTGAAGACCCCTGTTGTGACGTTGTATTAAAGGCGCTCCAACCACATCGCTGAGCCTCTGAATACTCAGTATTAAAACAGCAGTCTTCTCCATCAAGTCTTCTAAGGGTTAAGTCCGACTCCGGTAAGTTTAGCTAGCTTATTGTAGTGCCTGGACACGCTCGGCTTCGAGGGATGCCTGTAGGGGAACTAAAGGATCGTTGACCAATAGTTCACCGAGGCCAGGCCAAGAGTTGGCGTGGCCGAGAGGCTAGAGTGGCACTTAGAGTGTCGTTCTGTGTGTGTGTGGGGCGGAGGTTAAGTCCTCTAAAGTATATTTTACTACCGACCGAGGCTTACCTCGGTCCCCCTTGTATAAGGCCTAATCCGCCGGTACCCTTCTATCTGAGGGACTGCAAAGGGGTTGCGCGAAATCACTATATTGCATCCTAGCCCTCGCTCGTGGCTAGGTAGTGCAGGTTTTGGGTTGACCGAAGACAACCTCGGTACACAGAGGCTTGCAATCGACCCGGTGTAAGGGATCGTTCCTGCGTTCAGGATAGATCCAACTTTCGTTGACTCTTGCGGGGAGACGTGTGTTGTTGGTGGGACTCGTACGGTAGCGAGATTTTCATCGTGTTCCTACACGACACAGTGGCTGCCCGCAGTGAGCCGTCGTGCGACACAACTCACGGACAGGGGGCGGATGTGGTGAAGCGCGAGAAGAAATTTTGAGGACGTCCTCAGGAATGGATCATGGTGTGGAAGAGACGGAGAAACTGGGGGCGAGTCAGGCGCGAACTGGCATGACCCATGGAACCTGGGGTACAATGTATGACGCCAGCACCCACAATCAGGGCGATCAACCCAGATCGTGCCTGACCGCCGGTCGGAATGATGTGGATCACTAGGCTGGACCATGGAAGCTGATATGAAACCTGACGGCAAGTTGAAGATCGACGCCAGTCAGGCGCCCGGAGGATGGCGTCACGCACCGATCTCGAACCAGCTGCACTGGACCGCTATCTAGTCGCCAGCACAGATTACAGACCGTGGATCTCGAACCGGAGATGGAATGCAGCCGATCCAGATTGTGACGCAAGATCGAAGATCGAGATGGCTGATTGGAATCTCGGATCGGGATCGCCGATCGAGATGGCCGATCGGGATCGAAGATTATCGACCAGCCAGGATGGGAAGAACAAGGGGAGAAGCCGGGACAATAATCAAGTGATTCCCGCGCTGCTCCAACCCCATCCCCGCGTCTCGCCGAGACCATCTAACTTCACGAAGGGCTGCATCTTCGGAGCCTCGAGAGAGCCGATCCAGCCCGCCGACGGGTACACAAGGTGAGAACAGTTTAGCTGATCACGGATCAAAGGGGACCGCCTCCGTTAGTCGGTGTCTGGGCGCTGGTGGGAAGCTTGATCGGGCTTTAACCAGATTTTGGCCGGTCCCGCTACACCACAGCATCGTCGCAGATTGCGTTGGCAAGCACGGCGGGCGGGTCAGGACCGGTAAAGAGACAGACTTGCTCGATCTCGCCGGCCTTCAAGTCACGGAGAAAATGCTGGCCTGGAAGCCGCGTGACGGATGCCGCGTCGGAAAGAGGGTACGCCACTTCCATGGCATGGATTAGGTTTGGGGAGCCCTCCGAGTACTCGACGACGTTGAGTACCTCGCTGGACGGGACTTGATCGGCCGCGGGAGACATGCGCCGAAGGCGGCGGTGTCCTGACCGGTTGCGCTTGGCCTCCGCAGTCGCCTCGAGCCGCTGCTCGAGGCCGAAGTCTCGCTGGCCCCCCCCCCCCCTCTAGGCATAGGAGCTCACTCTCGACCACGCCGGTGTCGCGCAGGACTGGGACCTGGGCGACAGAGACATCAGCGAACGGGAGCGCTTTTATGCTGGTAGCGCGCGAGCCACGGCATTTCCAAAATGCAGTCGAAGGCGTAATTCAGCTCGACGACCAGAAAGTCGTCGTTGGCGGAGAAGCCATCGAACGTGTACGACAAAGACACAGCCCGCCGCGGAGCACGGTGGGACTTGCCGTCTTCCAGCTCCACGACGATCTCGCCCGGTTCATCCCGCACGCGCACATGGAGCGGGAAGTGAGCGAGGCAATCGTCACGAATGAAGTTGTTCGTGGCTCCGGAGTCAAGTAACGCGCGGAGCGGACGCTCTGCGCCGGCGACGTGGAGACTGATGAGAATCAGCGTTGAGTCACCGGACGTGGTGGTGGCGTTGAAATGTGCGTAAAGAGCGGGGAGGCTTGGAGGACCGATTGCCACCGGGGGACCGGGTCCTCCACTCCAGACAGCACCACTGTATCAGTATACATGCTCTGCAGCGCGCATAGATAAATGGTCTAGACCGTGAGTGCGTAAAGCAGCCGCGGCTGCTTCCAAATCTGCGAGCGTCCATGCCGCGTAGGATCTAGGAGTCTTCGACGCCTCGCCCTTGGTTTGTGATTCGTGTTGCGCCATAGGAAGGCTGTGAGAGAATGATGCATTTGCTAGCTAAAACTCAAACCCTGCCCAAAGCGATGATGCAGCATGTGCCCTTATGTCGACGCAGTCATAGCAGGCCACACAAATTGCTGGTGTGTCCACGTTTTGGACTGGAGGTGATGTTGACCTGCTAATTACTTTTAGAACTGTGGCGAAGCGGGATCACAAAAATCGATGATGTGTTCCAAGCTGGCCAACGATACGCCCGGACTACCGACTGTTGGAGGGGGTGCTCCGTTGGTCTGGCGCGATCTAACCCTTGTAGTCACCTTGTGTACCCGACGGCTGGGCGGGTTCCGCTCATCCGATACGTTCAGTGGTGATCAAGGCGGAGGTTGGAGCTGGACGGCTCCTTCCGGGGTCTGGGTGGGTGACGGCCACACGGGTATTCTTCACGCGGTCGTCGGTGTACTGTGATCGGGTCTTGGGACAAGTCGATCACGTGGGGGGGGGTCCTCTGGGTGTGCTGCTGTAGCCCTTTTCCGTTGCGTGCCGCCTCCTCTTGGCGGGGTCTTGAGCTGAGATGAAAGTATGCGATCGCAACCTGGCCAAGTTATCCAGGTCTGTGTCGTGTACTTGGTTGACGTAGCAAGACCTTCGTCGGGTGGGCCAATGTTGTTCTCTCCCCGGTAGTATAGACGCCACTTGTGTCTTGCAAGTCAAATCTGAATCTATTATACCAAAGTTAAGGTCTTAAATATCTCTCCCTATCTCGCTCTCTCCCTATCCCGCTCGCGCATCTCTTGATTGCGCACCATACCTTGAACTTCACCATCCGTACCTAGAACGCGGTACCCGTACTGCAATGATCGCTACATTGTACCCACAGTTAAGGCGATCAGCCCATACCGAAATGATAGTGCCATGTTCATCCGATCAGATCGCGTACCAAAATGATTGCACCATGTGATTCAGATCGGCCAATACCCAGTTTGTGGAACACCTGCCGGATATCGCCCGGATGTCACATAGCCGGATGTAACCGAAACCCTCCAATCGCGATCCAGCAATCGCGATCTCGTGTCATCACTTTCATTACGGTCGCTGAATCCCCCCAACTGGAAGTCACTTCACGTCAATTCTTCGCTGAGACCCCAGCCAGTCACTCAACGCTTTTTCATGCGGTGACATCCGATTGACAGGCTGCTACTACTGGTAACTTACCAATTACTTTTTGTAGTCACTATGGGGTAGATATCCGACCGAGAAATAATCCTCGGCCGGGTCGAACGCTCGGTGCCTGACGTCTGATACTGTCAGAGGCGGAAGTTGCCGCGCGACAGGTGGTCAATCACAATCACCACGGTAGAGTGACATTAGTGACACATGCCTCAGCGGGCCATAATAACTACCCGACCGCGGCGAACTAAGCCTGACTCTGCGATGGATGAGACCGAAGCCTCGGTCGTACTTAAATGGAGGCCTCGGTCGTAGTTAAACTGCAGTGGCGTAATCACGGTCATCTCTCGCCACGTCGAGATTCGTTTATACTAGATATATGTATATAGGCTAGGATTAGCTATAGGATGATGTGCAGAGGCTCTCCGATCCTCTGAATACTCAGAAATAAAACATCACTCTTCCCTCCAGCTATCCAAGGATTAAGTCCGACTTCGGTAAGTGTAGCTAGCTTATTGTAGTGATCGGCAGCGTGGGATGCCTGTAGGAGAACTTAAGGTTCATTTACCAATAGTTCACCGAGGCCAGGCCAAGATTTGGCGTGGCCGAGAGGCTATAGAGTGGCACTTAGAGTGTCGCACTGTGTGTGTGTGGAGGGGGGGGGTTAAGCCCCCTAGTGTATATTTTACTACCGACCGAGGCTTACCTCGGTCCCCCTTGTATAAGGCCTAATCCGCCTGTGTCCTTCTGTCGGAGGGACTGCAAAGGGGCTGCGCGAAAGCGCTATATAGGGGGGGTCGAACATTGCAAAAAACGTGTTCATGTTTTCGACAGATTTCTGCTCATGATTTTGATCATTTTCTGCTTAACTCATTTCTAAGTTCAAGTTGCGTTCCCTCCCTTCACGACGTGAAATCCACATGTGGATGTTCGCGCACGCGTTACAACAAGTTCATGATCGCCCTTAGCGAGGAAAGAGCGACATGGATCGGTGAACAAGATGCTCCTGCTAGTAGATGTACAAGGCGCGACCGCAACGATGTCGACGATCTTCCGTATAAGGCGCTGCCAAATAGATGTACTTAGCTTCGGCACCGTCAATAATTCCCCGGGGCAAACTGTTTCGTCAACACTCCCTCACCCGGCTAAATGCGATTAAAAAATGAGCTAAAGTGAGTCCTCCCCTCCATTTCTGCTTATACTTTCGGCACTTTTCTGCTTATGATTTTGCCTCTATCTTGCTCATATTTTTCCAGCTCATTTCGCCCCCATTGCATCTCAGCCCTCGCTCGTGGCTTGGTAGTGCAGGTTTATGTTGGACGAAGACTACCTCGGTACACAGAGGCTTGCAACCGACCGGTGGAAGGGATCGTTCCTGGGTTCAGGATAGATCCAACTATCGTTGACCCTTGCGGGAAGACATGTGTTGTTGGTGGGAATCTTACCGTACGGTAGCGAGATTTTCATCGTGCTCCTACACGACAACTATCACATAAACGGGTTAAAACCTAATTAAAGTTTGGTAGGAGTGTTATGGCACCACCACAAAAGAAACCCATCGAGCAAACCCCCGAATGTCAGGGACCTCGCCGACATTCGTTTTTTTTCGTCGTGTTCTGAGCCAGCTTTATGATCAACACAGCCGTACTGTATTAAAGGTAGGGCACCGCCCTAATCCCTCACGCCTTATCCCGAGTCGGGATTCCCGGGCTAATTTTTATTCTCCCGCTCCCGGTTCCCGGGCTACATGTATACACCTCTCTCGATCTACTTCACTTCAATATGCATTTTAAAGCTCTCATTCTACAGAACTACGCTGATTTAGGATGGAAAAAATGCATCTCCCGATAGCTCTTGTATAAAGGAATCGAAAGAAGCTCACTAGGTGTAGTTCATGGAAAAATGAAGTAGCTATGCTTGATCTCCCAGTCCCGATGACGCAAAAATTATTTGGGAGCGGGAAATTTTGCGTCCGCAGCGAATCCTTGTTCGCACTCTCTAAGCCAATCAAAGCTATCTATTTTGCTCCCGGGAGTGCTCCCGAGAAAATAAGAACTAGCCTAAGTGAGTGAACGCAATATGTTATGTGCTGACTGTAGAGACCTGTACATGCATACTGCGTATTCTTTAGGCATTGCCAGGTTTGGTGGCCACAGTGATCTTGGTGGGCTTGACGCCTAATTTCTGAGGAGCTTTGAGCTTAAAGCTCAAATGATTGGAGGTGTCTGTTAACACATGTCTGGACACATGAGACATCACCGGGAATCGAAAAATTACATTGATACTTTGACAGCGCCTTCATTAAAATGTTTAATGCATCATGGTGCATTATATGTATCATCACTTTGCTTTGCGTTCCGCTAGCAGCCGCAACATGGTTACTGCTGCCTAGATTTCAGATATTAGTAGTGAATTCGTAGAGTAGATACTTCGTTACACATCATCAGGTCCCTTTACAGGCAATCCCGCTAAGAGGAGGCAGCGATCAAGGGAAACCCAGAAAAACACAAAATGCGGAAACAGTCGTATGGACATGGGATTATCGCACAGTAAGGCTATCGTTTGGCATCAAGCAGTATGCTTGCTATATTGCAGCGGGCTGTGGTGCATGAAGCACTGCGCTGTGCATTGGTAGAGGATCTGGTAGTAGTGCTTTTCAACGCCTTCGTAGAGAAATCTGCGATTTTAGACATTTTATATAGTGGTACCATGACCTAGATTCATACCCAAGGTCCATTACCGGACCACCGCAGTGCGGTCGGCACAGTTCAAAATTCAAATGGGAGATCACGCGGTTTTCGTCGGGCGTGGGGTGGCGGAGCGGGACTCCCGACAATAACGTGCAAGTGCAAGCATCCGCGCTACCCCGTTGACGGTTGCACAGCTTTTTCGCTCATCCGAGAAGCTGGAGCTCCAATCGGGGCCCGTGACCTTCAGTCGAGTGAAGGTCAAAGCGGCGGTGCATCGGAAGGTGGATGGGCAAGATGTGCAAAAGGTGTACTTGTGCGTACCACTCTCAATTTTTTTCAAAATGCTGAAAACGCTTTCACATGGCCCAGCCAAGCTCAGTCAAGTTGCGTCGTTGACGTCGATACGTTGGGCTGTGAAGAGTGTTTGCTTCAGCACGAGTTCCATAGCATGGAGTTTAATACAGAGGGTAGCATTTTCTTGCTACAAAGGTACCGACCGCAATTAATTATTTTTCCAGCGTTCCCTGGTTTGGTTCGTTTTCTCCCTCCTCTTAGAGGGATGTCCAAATGAAAACCAGATAATTTTATCGAGCTGATTTTTCCTCGGAATCTTGCACGAAGGAAAAACAGGGTCCGGAACTATCTATTTATAATTCGATGAAAATAAATCGGCGCTACACAAATTTATTTTTGCCAGAGCCTAATTATTTGGAATATCTCTCTCAACGGCAATTTTGGGCCAGCGCAGAATGCCGGGGAGCTCGTCTCGCGACGGCCCCGCACGAGTCGAAGGCGACGCCAGATAGCGTCATGCGAAACACGGCCGCCGTTGTTCCGGTGGACACTGACCAACAGCTAGAAGGTGCGCAAGACGTCATGAAAGAGCGTACGAAGTTGGAGGGCTATTGCGACAGGTTCAACTATCTATACTGTGTTATTTAGGCTCTGACGGTGCTTTTCCATTGTGCGTGGCTGATACTGATAACGACGAAGAGGTCATCCTAATGCTGTCCGTACTGCTGGTTGTCGCTTTGAGCCATCTAGATGGAAGATCTATTCGGAGCCCCACTGGAGAAATTGTCGTCGTTTGATCCGACTTCATTCCCCGCCTCAAGGCTAACCGCTCCTTGAAAGCGTATCGCCGGACCGTTCGAAGCTCACTCGAGTCCTTTGACAAGCTTCAAGCGTTGCTGGAGCTGCTCTACAAAAGTAAGTTGGTGTTACTAGGAAAGAATGCGCAGTACACCTTTTAGAGCCGCGGCGTCTTCGACCCCATTTTGAAGTGAAAGAATCGACCTAATAGAGTGCATGATATTCAATTCGATAGGTTATTACAAAAAGTCAGTGACTGTACTTCGACATCGTGCCGATTTATTTCAGCTTATTTTTTTCTGTTGCGAAAAACCAAAGCTCCAAGTAATCAATCGAGTTTTATTTGGACATCGCTCTTAGCGCAGCGTTGGATTCAGCCGCGGTTTTTTTTCGGCTTTACGGCTTTATTAAAAATAAAGCCGATAGGCCGTTCGGCTTTATCGCGGCTTTATACAACCGGACGTGAACGGTGCACCGCTCGTGATATCCGGATGCATTCGTTCAATCAAACTGTGCGAAACCACAGACGATGGCGCCTCGTACTGTAGGAGGATAAGACGGGCGTGTACCACAAGGACGAGAACACACGCTCGGGCGCGTACCCCGAGGACCTCTTCCGCGTGATCATGGGCCACGATGGCGCCGGCATCGTGGACAGCGGGGATCCCGACGTCACCAGCGTCAAGGTGGGTGACCACGTGATGCCGTGTGAGCCCATGTACAAGTGCATTGACTGGTACCCGAGCCGCAGTCGGTTGGACATGCATGAGTGGTGGGCCTCGGTAACATTGCTGGTGGCTTCGAAGTGCTGCACCCGCCATCGCCAGACCCCGTGGAAGTAGAGCGCCGCACCCAGCCGCCAGCAGCCTTCCGTTATCGCGGTGATACAATCATCGAGCGTGCTGTCCGTGCCCGTCAGAAGTTCTTTGCGCTCCGCTGCCACCTCCCATATCCGCTGAGGCACCGCGGGTAGTTCTAGCCCAAAACAGGCGGACTCCACCTCTGTATCACGAATGCCCAGCTGTCTCCATCTGCGAAGAAAGACCGTCCGCAGTTTACGAGCGGCTGGGCAAGACCAGAAGACATGATATGCGTCAACCGCAAGGTCATGTGTGCACTGGGCATGTGGGCAACCCAGCTTGCCATTGCGCACGCCATACATCGAGAGAGCCCTGGTTTTCAGTCGGTATCCCCCACGACACCAGTCCAACTATTCGCCGTATCCTCTTCCATTCCAGTTTGCCGAGCCCGTCTGCCGCTTGCCGACTACCGTCCTGCCACATGTCCGCTCTTCGTCGTAGCTGTTCCTCAGCCTTGCGGCGCGATGTTTGCGCCAGGTAGTGCTTGTAATATCTGCGTGGGTACGCCCTTCGGCGGGCCGCCATGCGTAGCTGCACCATCCGACCTACCTGGGGGTGTGGGTGAACGTGTTGCACTGCACGTCTGGGGATGCTGCCTTCCGAAGCTCCGCTTCCAGCTCTCCCTGACTGTGGATTCTAGTATGTAATACGATCGGTCTGCGTCGTGCCTGTCGTGATGGCCAGTGTACCGTCCGCACTCACAGTCGCCGTCAGCGGGTGATCCATCGGCGCTGCCTTCATGCGCACCTCCCCGCCGTCGTACCGTCTCATGAGAAGCAATGGGAAATTGGTGACGATGGCGAGAATAATCGCCCTAGCCAGTATCGCGGCTTCCAGTCGTTCCTCCATTTTGCCTGGCTGGGAAAGAGATGCAGAATCCCCTGACGGAGTAATCGCCAGGACACCACATCAATGATTCTGCCCCGCTTCGGCGCTCCTTACACCACCCGCTTAGCTGGTTTGAACTCTCCGTTTTCCTGGAAAATGTGCAGATCTGCTAGTCCTGCGACTGGGAGCCATTCGAGACATTGCACGCCTTCAGTTGTCCCAGACGTGGTAACCATGAGGCGGAACAAGGAGCGGAGCAGGCGTGTACCATCCACACAGTAGTGATCATCCTCCCAGCTGATCCGTACCCCCTCAAAGGCATCCGCTAGAAGTCTCATCGCGGCAACCATGTGATGTTGTTGCGCGTGCATCACAGCCCCTCCCGCGCAGGCTAGGAGACTTCCAAGGAGGGGACGAACCCAGCCAACAATCCCACTTTTTCGGGACTCGGTGTCCTCTCCGGAGAGGGGAGTCCGGGTTCGGGCTCGGTTCGTCCCCTCCGTGGAGGCTTCGCCCAGTCGACCATAGCGTGGATCGTCTGCGAACCGAATACTATAATTGCTTGTAGAAGTACAGCCACGATGCCTATTTGTCTTGCTCAGAGAGTAATCGCTGCAAAAATTGCAGCTGAAGCTGCTGAAAGCGTCGAGTCTCCTCGTGCTGCTGGACCAGAATATTCGTTAGCGCCGC